>NDXB01017099.1:9103-32329 GCA_002631895.1 Agapornis roseicollis
AGAAAATAAAAAAAAAAAAAAAAATCCCTGGATTCTTTTGTGAACCCTTAAGACCATTTAGAATAAAAATATTGACAGCCTTTGTTACTTTGTGATCAGGTCCCTGTGACCATTACAGAGAATTTGACAATTTGCAGGAAAGGACAGTGAGAAATGTTAGATTTTGCCTTGTATCTTGTGTCATGCAGAATGGGCTAGTAATGTTTCTTAGAAAAACAATGGTTATTATTTTGATGATGGGAAGTGACACCTTAGGAAAGCTGAAATTGTTGAAGCTGAATGTTGGCTTGATATATATTTGTTGTAGGGATCAGACTGCAAATTGCAGCTTTGAGCCCAAGGACCTATTGAAACCACAGCAGAACTGGTTTGGAATTTTTCATCAGAATAGTTTTTGAAACTGTTTATAAAGAAGATAAAGGAAGATTTTACCATAACAACAACTTTAATTCACTGGCTACTGTTTTCTTCTGAAATAAGTCTTTCCATATACTTTGAGGAGTTTGGTGCTTGAAAACAAAAAGCTTTTTTGGGAACTAGAAGAGTTTGGTGCTTGAAAAAGAGAAAAAAAAGCACTTTAGGTTTTATCTCCAATGCAGAACATGAAGGGTTTATTATTATTTCCAAAATAGAAGTAACGTCATGCACAGCTCAGATTTTTGCAGTAGTTTTCAGTAAGTGTTTAAACACATAAACATCCACTCAAAAATTTATGGCTTTGATCCATCCACGATTTATTTATATACTCATTTTGGTTTTGTATGACTAACCACATTACTTTGCATGATTTTGTGCACAGAAAATATTATTTTTCTCATTGGCAAGGCATGTCCACATGCAGATTCAGCTGCCTGACTTACCTGTTCACAGTAAAAAATGGTTGCTCTGTCCTCTCTGGTTCATGGAATGACATCTTCCTAACTAATTCTTTTTCATCTAAATATAAATTTATTTATTTTTATTTCATTTTTTCAATTAGGTTGAAAAGTTGGAATGCAATTTTCTTTCTAATGGATATCTGCTTGTTAGGGTTCTTATCTTATTCTCAGAGCTCAGTAATGGCCAGAGTTTTGATTTCTTCAGTATTGTCAAGGCACGGTATTTCACAGGCCTTATCACAATTTCAGAAATTCCCTGTATCCATGCTTACAGAAAAGACAGTTTGGGGTTATGTTATGACTTGATATAAACTAATTATGAGCATTGATTGGGAATGTCATCCTTACTTTTTGAGCTTTCCAGTAAGGATGAGAGTCTGAAAGTCACAAGAAATGGTAGAGATATTTGTGATTAAAATTATATACTAGATAAAAGATATTTTATTTTCTCTTTCACGTATTAATACAGATACTCTTTTCTGAGAAAATTTTTATGAAGATCATGGACAAAATGACTTTCAACAGGCCCCCAGCTTAGTAGTAGATTTGCTAGTTAAATGGAGAGTTTTGATTTGTAATTCTTTTTTTAACAAGGAAAGCAAATAATGTGACTGAACGTCTGTGACAGAAAATGAGACAAAGGAAATCTCTAAACTAGTTCTTCTCTGATCTCTAACCATGTTAACTCCTGGGTAACTCCATGGACCTCATGCTAGTTGCAGTAAGAGAGGAGCCAGGGTACAAAACCTGTCAAGAAATTCACATTATGTCAACTATTATCAGGGACAGGGAAGAAATGTCTGTTATAATAGTTTGAGAATGCTCTTGTTAAAAACATTCATATGATTTTATCTTGGTACTACCCCAAATTGGCTAGTTTCTCTTGCAGTGGAATAAAATTGTTACTTATCACCTGCTACCAAAAGTCTTAATGGTTGCATATTTATTTATATAAATATAGCTGCCAAAAAACAAATTGAAGCTATTACTGTTCTGGAACTGGCATTTATAGGGTATTGTATGTAACCATAGGGACATATAGGCTTATGTAAATATTTTTGTCTCCAGTGCATATTATCTTTTATCCTTAAGTGTGCAAACTCAAAGAGATGAATCCAAGAATCAGAGTTCTCCTCAGAGGGGAATTGGGTGTATGAAAACATTTGCCACTTCTAGGTGGTTGATATATTCTGTAATATCTGTATATTCTTGTGAGAGTCTGATCTGAAATCAGAATGTACTGTCCATTATCTCAAAGATTGGTCTAAGGAACTGAAATGGGACTCCACCAACCATTGTATCAGAGAGGGGTGGGAGGAGTTGAGATAAGACACTTCCAATCATTACCTGGGAGAAGGGAGTGAGGAGCTGAATTGAGACTCTACTGTCTATTACTTTGAGGATTGGTGTGAGGAATTGCTACCCATTATCCTTAGAATTGCTGCAGATGTGTGTGTGTGTGTGTGTGTGTCTGCACACACGTGCAATTGAAGAGCTGGCTGCAAGACCAAGGAAACTGGTCAATCATGTAACATGTAATACATGACAGGAAGAACAGAGGTACTCCTGCCAACTCATTATAAAATGGTAAAAAGTAATCACTAACGGGCACATGGCCATGGAACCATGGCCATGAGAATGATTCCAGAAGGACACCTCTGTGAGGACACTCCACCAATGACTACTATGGACCCTGAGGGACATCTTGCAGGAGACCTCTCCATGAGGGCAACTCCACAAGACACACTCCAAGGGGAACCCAGAAGGATGTCTCCACGAGGACACCCACCACTGACGGACTCTTGGGGGACACTGTGCTCTGAAACCAACTACAAATCTGAAGAACTTCTACCACAAACAGCAATTACAATGGATCCCCAGGATCCACCACTGCTGGTTCCATGGTGGTGACTATCTATATCTTTCTCTCTGCACCCAGAATTTTTGCTTCATTTTCTACCTTTTATTCAAATTTATCCTATCACTATCCCCTTTATTACAGTAATTTTCCTTTATAATAACATTTTGTAATTTGTAATAAACTGTCAGATTGTGGTTCTTGACCTCATTTTTGTCTTAATTCACTCTTGGGGTCATGAACTGAAACAGAGTCCTGCACTGGGGTTTTTCTCCGATTGGACCCTGACAATTCTTTATACTTTATATGTAGTACACAAAATAACAAGAAAAATGTATGTGATCTGAAACATGTAATCCAGTTATAGGGCATTAAGCTATTTGTAAATGTAACATTTAATGGAGCTGCGTGTTTATATAGGATTCCTTTTTAATGATTTGGTTTGATTATATGGGATAATAAGAACCAATGCTGAACACCATGATACTCTGGAATTCTTTTGACAAAAAGTGTTTTTTTTTTCGTGTTTCAATCTTCAAGTGAAATTACAGCTTTTGGGAGAAATGGACTAAAAGGAATGGACAGAGAAATTGTGTGTATTTGTGTATCATTTCTCTCATATTTGAGGAAGGGTTATTGAACTGAGATATTCCAGGGAAAAACAGTATTTAAAATCAACATATGGTCATCTTGATTGGAAAATTTCTGGCCAGCACTATTTTTAGAAAGTCATTAGTTACCATGGATTGCCAAACTACTTCTCATTTTTATGGCTAAGCCATTTAATATTAATTGTAAAACAGTAACAAGAAATTAAGACAACTTTAGTGTTTTGCATGAGTCTTGCAGTTCATTTACCACCTATGCTCATCTGGTTTTCTGTACATTACTATTTCGCTGTTCTATGAAAGAACACAAGACTTGTGATAACCTTCAGTGTGGATAGAAAGGGAAGTGAAATGAGGTTACTTGCCAGCCTTGCTGTTGTCCATTTGCTACTCTCTGTGTTCTCTATCAAATCCTCGGTATCATGCAGATATTAGTCTAGGATGTGATTTTCTAAAAGTGTAACTATGTCTTTGCTCTCTTCAATGGCTCATAATTTATCATTGTGAAAAATATGAAAGCATTTCTTTTTGTTAGATTAATGAAAACAGAATATAAATTCAAGTGTGTGAGTGACACTTTCAGCACTGATGTCTATGGTGGCAATCAATCACAAGTAGTTCAGCAAAACAAGGTTACTGAAATGATGTGCTACAAAACAAGCAATATTTCAGTAGCTTGGGATAACTGGGGCTTTTATTAGTGTTACTACACTGTGGTGCTTAAACAGAGTACTGCTTGCCTTACATACCCTATGACTGGAATGGCTCTGGAAATGTGCCTTTAATGCTTCAGGTAAACACAGGAGTTAAAAGTGATATATTCATTGACTGGATAAGTTTTGAAATTGGTGAAATTTAAGAGAAGGATTTGGAAAATATTTCCCAAGTGTTAGTAGGCTGCTTTCAAGGGTGACTGTATGGGAACTATTTTCATAGTACCCATGAAATGGAAAAAGAGTAAGATCTGTTTTTTCTTTTTTCGTTTTTTCCCCTACTTCCCTTAATTTTTCCCCCTTATTTTTCCCCATATTTTCCTATAAGGTTTGACGTTTTCTTGTTTTGTTACAGCAAAAGCATCTAACTCATCTTTGAAATTCCAGTGGGTCACTGTGGCTACATGAAAGGATATAGTTGCAAGAGACTGTCCTGGGTTCAGCAGTAGCAGTCAATTTTTCTCCTTCTTAGGAGCTGATGCAGTTCTGTGTTTTGTCTTTTGGCCTGGGAACAGAGCTGATAACACCGATGTTTTAAGTTGTCGCTAAGTAATGTTTATTCTGACCAAGGACTTTCTGAGTCTCATGCTCTGCCAGGGAGGGGAGGAGGCCGAGAGGAAGCAGAGACAGGACACCTGACCCAAACTAGCCAAAGAGGTATTCCATACCACAGCATGTCATGCCTGGGGAGGTAATGGGGAGTTACCCAGAAGGACACATGCTTCCAGGTCGGGCTTGTTTTCAGCCTGTGGTATCATACTCTCTTCCCTTGTTATTTTCTTATCATCATTATTATTGGTGGTAGCAACAGTGATTTGTGTTATACCTTAGTTACTGGACTGCTCTTATCTCAACCTGTGGGAGTTGCATTCCTTCATTTCTCCTCCCCATCCCTCCAGGAGCAGGAAGGAACGAGGAGGTGGGAGAAAAGAAGGAGGGGGGAAGGGAGTAGAGGCTGGTTTTAAGCCATGACAGAGACAAAAGAGCTGTATTTTTAAACTGGTCACAGCTAGTCAGTGTTTCAGTCCAAGTTCATCCCACATGTTGAGATAAGAACAGTTCAGTAACTAAGGTATAACATAAACCACTACTGCTACCAACAATAATGATAAGGGAAATAACAAAGGGAGGGAATACAACACCTCGCCACCCGCCAAATGACACCCACCCCAATCGAGCAGTTAAATAGCCCTTCCAGATAACTGCCCCCAGTTTATATATTGTGGGCATGACATGCTGTGGTATGAAATATCTCTTTGGCTAGTTTGGGTCAGGTGTCCTGTCTCTGATTCCTCCCGGTTTCTCCTCCTCCCTGGCAGAGCATGAGACTCAGAAAGTCCTTGATCAAAGTAAACATTACTGAGCAGCAACTAAAAACATCATTGGTGTGTTATCAGCATTGTTCTCAGACTGAAGTTGAAAACACAGCCCTGCAACAGCTACTAAGAAAGAAAAAATACAGCTGAACCACAGCTACAGGTTGGGCAAAGAGGAGATTCAAAGCAGCCCTGCCAAGAAGGACTTGGGGGTGGTGGTCGATGAGAAAATGAACATGAGCCAACAGTGTGTGCTCGCAGCCCAGAAAGCCATCAATATCCTGGGCTGCATCAAAAGGAGAAGGAGGTGATCCTGCCCCTCTACTCTGCTCTTGGGAGACCTCACCTGGAGTACTGTGTGCAGTTCTGGTGTCCTCAACATCAGAAGGACATGGAGCTGTTGGAACAAGTCCAGAGGAGGGCCACAAAGCTGATCAGGGGACTGGAGCATCTCCCATATGAAGACAGGCTGAGAGAGTTGGGTCTGTTCAGCCTGGGGAAGAGAAGGCTGCATGAAGACCTCATAGCAGCCTACCAGTATCTGAAGGGGGCCTATAGGGCTGCTGGGGAGGGGCTCTTCATTAGGGACTGTAGTGACAGGACAAGGGGTAATGGGTTCAAACTTAAATAGGGGAGGTTTAGATTGGATCTAAGGAAGAAATTCTTTCCTGTTAGGGTGGTGAGGCACTGGAATGGATTGTCCAGGGAGGTTGTGAGTGCTCCATCTCTGGCAGTGTTCAAAGCCAGGTTGGATGAAGCCTTGTGTGGCATGGTTTAGTGTGAGGTGTCCCTGGTTATGGCAGAGGGGTTGGTACCAGATGATCTTATGGTCCTTNGTGTTCAAAGGCAGGTTGGATGAAGCCTTGTGTGGCATGGTTTAGTGTGAGGTGTCCCTGGTTATGGCAGAGGGGTTGGTACCAGATGATCTTATGGTCCTTTCCAACCTTAGGATTCTATGATTCTAACCCAGCTCACTTAACCCAGTGTTGCCTTCTGATGTTAGGGTTGGAAGGACCCTCTGAAGATCATCTAGTTCAACACGCCCTACCAGGGCAGGGTCACTGAGAGCAGGTTACACAGGATCACATCCAGGTGGGTTTTGAATGTCTCCTGAGAGGGAGATCTCACAACCCTCCTGGGCAGCCTGTTCCAGTGCTCTGCCTCCCTCAGTTTAAAGAAGTTCTTCCTCATGTTGAAGTGAAGCTTCCTGTGGTTTAGTTTATGGCCACTGCTCCTTGTTCTATCACTGGGCACCACTGGAAAGAGTCTGGCACCATCCTCCTGGCACCCACCTTTGAAATATTTATATGCATTAATGAGATCCCCTTTCAGTCTTCTCTAAACAGGCTCAGCTCTTCCTCCTAAGGTAGATAAATATGTATGTCTTATTTCCTATTCCTGAAAGTTATAGTGCTATTTCATTTACATGAGAGTTGTGAATATCTAGAGTAAGTGCATTTAAAATACTTCACTTTATAATGGCTGTCACTATGATGAGTACTAGACTTTCAAAGTGCTAGTCTAGTGCCTTCATAGCTAATCTATGCTTTTGCATAGATGGCAAAAATATTCTTCATTGCTGTGAAGGACAGACCAGGTTGTTGACATGAAAGAAGACTCAAGTGAGATCCTACCCACCATCCATACCAAGAAGAAAGTAGGCATAGTTGTATTTCTCTGGGAAGTAATCTGCAGATACTTTTGGTGGAACAGGAGAGTTACATTTTGCTTTAACAAACATCAAAATGTTGCATTTAACGTAGCAAATTCAAATACATATGACATTTCATCATTTTTTTTTCACATATAAATAATTATGGAATACATATAAGTGCCAAGTATATAGGTTTAATGCTGTTCTCAGTTGAATAGTATAAAACAGAGGCAGTGATTAAGGACTCACCTGAATTGTGTTTATTTTCCTGTTTACAAATTGCTTGTCATCATTTTTAAAAAAAATCATTCATTTTTTTCAAGGCATAATATTGAAATATATTTTCCCTGTTGTTCATTTACATAGCTTGCATTTGCTATTGATGCAGTTCTGTATAAGATTGTATGAGGCCTATGCTATTCAGTGATGAATATGAAATAGAAAAATGGAGGCTGATATTATCAGGGAACACCCACACAATGGTATTAGGAAAATTAACTGGGAGGTTCCCCATTTTCTGGGAGAATCCACATAAATACATACATTTAATAACCTGCAAGATGCAACTAATGAAGGGGCATAATATGACAAAATACAAAAGCTATTCATGTATCCTGAGACCATGTATCTGCATTTGGGACTTCCCTCTCCAAGTGCTGCCAAATGTTATGGAGTATAAATAATTGGCTCAGAGTGCTTTGGCCAGAGAAGCACAAGTGAAGCTTTAAATAAAAGCAGGCTTGTTAACAGATTTCATCCCTGCCACAGGCATCATGGAGTCTTCTTTCTACATTATGTTACAGATATAGACATTTATCTGTTCTGCCTAACTTGTCTTTCCTAGCCAAGGGCTAACTATTGACCACCTGCTTCACTCATTGGTGTACAAACACAGATAAAGGGGACAGAAGTAGTAAATCAGCAGTCAAAGTACTTTGCAAGTGACCATCAAGTGAAACAACATTGTGGTACAAGAGTTTTGGAGATACATACACACATGGACACACACTGACTTGTTGACAATACATAGATGGATATTTGAATTATTACATTACAAAAAAAATCCACTGGTAGTTACAGCCATTTTTGATGTATGTTGGAATAGATGAGGTAGTTACAAAACCTTACAGATGAGCAATCTTGGGCTTTATTCTTGGACGCAGTTCACAAAATCACCACAGTGAATATCTCTGAACATCGGTAAAAAACATTTCCTAGTCTGTCTGGCCATGAGCTCAATTCGACATTTCAAGTAAGGACGATGATATCTAGTCCTCAATTTCATATAATTCTATTGTCCTTATCAAAACTGTAGGATATGTTTTACATTTCAGATACTTTCAGATAGCGTATATTTTATATAAGAGTATGTATTTATTTGCAAAGAAAAAAAAAATCAGTGATGTGAATATGTAAATGTCCTGGGTTCAGCAGTAGCAGTCATTTTTCTCCTTCTTAGTAGCTGGTGCAGTGCTGTGGTTTTGACTTTCAGCCTGGGAACTGATAACACTGATGTTTTTAGTTGTTGCTCAGTAATGTTTAGTCTGACCAAGGACTTTCTGAGCCTCATGCTCTGCCAGGGAGGAGGAGAAGCTGGGAGGAAGCAGAGACAGGACACCTGATCCAAACTAGTCAAAGAGGTATTCCATACCACAACATGTCAAGCCCAGTATANTGCTGTGGTTTTTCAGCCTGGGAACTGATAACACTGATGTTTTTAGTTGTTGCTCAGTAATGTTTAGTCTGACCAAGGACTTTCTGAGCCTCATGCTCTGCCAGGGAGGAGGAGAAGCTGGGAGGAAGCAGAGACAGGACACCTGATCCAAACTAGTCAAAGAGGTATTCCATACCACAACATGTCAAGCCCAGTATATATACTGGGGGCAATTACCCGGAAGGGCTAGATCACCACTTGAGTTGGGCTGGGTGTCAGTCAGCGGGTGGTAAGCAGTTGTCTTCTCTTCCCTTGTTATTTATTTTATCATTATTATTATTATTGGTGGTAGCAGCAGTGATTTGTGTTCTAACTTAGTTATGGAACTGTTCTTACCTCAGCCCGTGGGTGTTGCATTCTTTCTCTTCCTCATCCCCTCATCCACCCTCATCCCCTCCCTGAGAGCAGGGGGTGGGAAGAAGTGGGGGGAAGTGAGTGTGCAGCTGCGTGGTTCTGAGTTGCCAGCTGTGTTTAAACCACAGCAGTACAGTAGGTAATAGCACAAACAATTCTCATTTTATCATCTTTTCTCAGCTCATTTTATTACCTACTAAAATGAGGATGCAGCCTACCATTTTATTTCTGCTCTCTTTTTTACTTTTAATATATGTATCTTTTTCTTAGTTTACCAGGGTAAATGTTTTTTGCTTTTTCCTTAATGATAGTATTGCAAAAAATCAGAAAAAGGACCAGCTGTTTCTAATATTAAAGATGATTAATACATCTGTTTTCAGTTCACCTGGATCTCAGTACTGCAGAGCGATGTTAGCTCCTTCCTTGACTACAGAGACAAGAAGTCATACTAGTTCAAAGCTTTAAAAGAATGCTAGCACTGTTAGTTCAAGAGGTGTTTAGTCCAAATCCAAAAATGTTTCACCTTACTGGATAAGTTAGATGTGTACAGATAATGAAAGATTGGGATAATCTATTGCATTGTCGCTTTAGCAGTCTCTGTAATTCACTACAGTTACTGACAAACACACATAAATCTGGAGGTAAACTAATGCTGTACTTTAAAACAGCCTTAAAATATTTCAAGTGGGCTCTATTCCTCCAGTGGGGCACTTGCTTTACAAATGACATAGTTACATATGTGATCAGTAGCTACAGAAAGCTGAAAGAAACAGCCTTTAAGACTCACTTTTCTCCAAAATATCCTTAATATGATAAGCCAATTCTCCTTCAATTTCTCCCTTTTGGGCTGAAATTAGCACTCAAGGTGTGAGGAGTAGTTGTGGCAAGAAGCAAGGTACCTATGCACCATATTTTTACAGTTTTTTGACAGGTGGGAAAGGAGAAATTACATTCAGTCATTGGGACTAGATGGCCCAATGACCCGTTTGTTTCAGTATCTTAAAAACGATTTTAACTTCATCTACTTAAAGATGTCAAAAGGTGCCAGTGAGAAATACAAATGTCCTTGCACTAAAATTGCTTGGAAATTGTATTTTATGTGTTTGAATATCCAGCCAGGTGCCTGCTGGTTTAAAAATTTGGTCCTCAGCATAAACCACCAAGGAATGTTTGCAAAAAGCATTTAAAATCCATCTGCCAAGAGGATGCATCATGGGCAGAATTATAAATAACACCTAAAAGTTATAATTATATCACCACTGCGAGCATTCAGATTTGAATGATTCTAGAAATCTGTGAATGCTTACTAAATGGCTGTGAAAATGTTTGGGTTTTTTATTTTTTTGGGGGTTTGTTTTTTTTTTCTATATGGCATTAAAAATCATAAGGGGTAGATTTACATGCTTATTACAATCAAACCTTTTACCTTGTTTTAGTCATATTTATTGTTTTGAAAGAGGTTCTAATTTCAATCCAGAGGATGATGACTGACCTCATGGCAAATGGCAGCTCTGCCTGCTCAGAAGAGAAATGGTTGACTTCTGAACTTTCCAGAGAGAATTTTTAGAAGCTCTTTTAGATCTACAGAATGGGAGAATAATGTCTAAAATGATTTCTAAAAGAAGTACTAAAAATAAACAAAGAAAGAACTTTACAATGCACTTACTTGGTATACAGTGAAATTATGAAACACAACACACCCATTTTAATCCATCTAGAAAGCTCTTCTAGATCATAGCTGGTGTCTGAAAAATGGGAAAAAAAATAACTGTGTGCTTAGTCGTCCAGGATTTAGGAAATATTTTCCTATTTTTACATCTGACTCTCACTTGCACTAATTCCAGCTTGCTTTCAGCTGCTGATTCAGTTGACATTATAGCAAGTATTTTAAAAGGAATAAAAAGATGTGTGGTGTTTACAATGTAATTTGTCCATGGGATTAATTGCCATGTAGTATGACTAAGGCCAAACTTACTGAAAACCTACAAAGAAGGTGGAATGATATAAACTACTGATTCTTCAAGTAATAAGGAATTATTTCCCTTTTTTTTTTAATGCAGCTGAGGATGTGGGTGACTGCCACTTATGGAATAACTCACCAAAACAAGTATTGATCTTAGTTGAGTACAATAGACAAAATGCCCTTAATAATTCATAAAATTAAAAAATAATAATAAACCCCCCCAACAGTATAAGAGTCCTCCAAAAGCTAACTCAAACTCTGTTTCTGGATTTTGAGTTTGGTCTAGAGGAAGAATCTTTCTCCACATGGGCAAAGATTAAATCAGATAAAGCTGTATAATATGATACAGACTCTAGCACTGAAGTGCTTGCAGCATGGAAATGATTGATTGTCTTCTTTCCAGCCATATTGTTAACACAGAGCTCAGTTCAATCATTCTAAACAGCGAGCCTGTTCAGTCTGAGGACAGGTTGCACCCCAATAAATAAAACTAAATGCAGAGAACTAATGTGACCCTAGCCTTTTAGGACACATCTTCATGTAACTGCCAAATTATCATCGGGGTATTTTGAATAGGTAGAAACTGAAATTCACAGAATTATTTCCATTTGCCTTGTTCTTAGGAAGTTATTGGAATTCCCTTAAGGAGAACTAAGTTCAGTCATCTTGAGAACTGAAAACATTAGTAAACTCTTTGTTTCCTAAAAACAAGTAAAGAGTATAGTGTATTTCCAAGTTAAACACTAGCAAACACATGATTACTTTCATACATACTACAATAGTGTACATCATGCTATGAACCGCAAGGCTAAAAATCATGATTGGCTTAAAACTTAGGAGATGAAAAACTAATAACAGTTTTGTGATTATTCTTTTTTCTGTAATTTTCTAATCCTTAATACTGCACACTGTCCACATTTTTAAGCTTTTCTCCAGAGTCATAAAGGAATACAAATACACATTTTTTCCTCTAAATTTATTCCAGAAGTCAATTACAAGGTCTTAAGAAGGTACCAAAGCTTGTAACACACTCGTGAGGGGTCACGGAAAAGTAACTGAGTTACAATACAAAAGCCATAGTTATAAAGGCAAAAGAATCTCCTACATAAAGCAAAATCTGCTAAAAGGATCTAACAGCCTGAAAAAAACAGATCATATGAAATGAGATCATAGAAATATTAATATAGCACTAGAAATTAAATCAAAGTAATAATTGTCATAGGGGTTTTTAAGAGCTACAGAACTTTATATAGTGAAAACTGTCCTCTGGATATCCCAGTAACAAACATTTTTGCATAAGTAAGGTAGAGAAGGAAATACCTGTTACCCATGTGCTTGTCTCCTAAGAAATATAGGAAAATATTTGTTTATATTGGGAGTGAAAATGTTAATAACAAATATCATACTGTCCCTTGGCATCCTTCCAAGCATGTAATTGTTAGCAGAGTCAATGACAGAGAGGTATGTTAGGTTTTGGCTTACTGAGCTAAAATACTGTAACAATTTATTGCACTACAGCATGCAAGAAAAACAATGTTAAGTATATTTCTAAGTCTGCAGGGCAGTTAATAAAAATGATAGCACACATACCATGTTTTGATAGCTAGAAAATATGTATCATTCTTTACGAAGCAACTTCAGTTGAAAGGCCTTAAAATATGCTTCTCCATATTTGATTAGTTGAAGACTCACAAGTGTAAAAGAAATCTTGCCTTGATTTTTCACCTTCAAACTGCTTATCATGGGTATAATACTAGCCAGCTATTTGGGGTGTTTAGATTTCTGAGTCTGTGAAATCTGTGTGCACTAGATGACAGTTTATGTAAAGAACTAGATCCTCATCTGTTATAAATCAGTGTAACCCAGATAAAGATAGGAAATTGTCTTCATCACTGTTGGTGGCCTGAATAAGTATGTTCATGCTATATAGACATTTTATGTGAGTGACTCATTTCATGTCCCCTTTTATCAGTGGTGCTCAGTGACTGGATGAGGACCAATAGCCATAAACCAGAACAGAAGAAGCTTCACTTCAACATGAGGAAGATCTTTACGTTGAGGGTGACATTGCACTGGAACAGGCTGCCCAGGGTCTCATGGAGTCTCCCTCTCAGGAGACATTCAAAACCCGCCTGAATGTGTTCCTGTGTAACCTGATCTCGGTGGCCCTGCCTTGGCAGGAGAGGCTGGATGAGATGACCTCCAGAGGTCCCTTCCAATCCTAATGATTCTATGATTCTGTGAAAAGCTGGATAATGAAAGGAAAATAGTTTGGCAGTGATGTGGTGAGGCAGAAATACACTGGGAACCTACAAACATTTTATTAAGTTATGTCACCACAGTCAGTCTAAGCCAGGCCTACATAGTCACAGCTATTTTCACACTTCCATTATTCAGCTTATGCCTATAATTAAAACTAAATTTAGGATACAGTATGAATAAGCAAATTTCTAAAACTTGTTTTAATAATTTTTCTATACTGCCATAAAGTAATATTAAAGAAATACTTCAAGTATAACAGAGCCTAGGAGACTGCTACTATCTGCCCTTCAGGTAAAAGTACCAAAGCAGGTACGAGCTCGCATACGTTGAATAGATTTATTATGGTGGACAGTGATTTATGCACTCAAAATAGTGATCTCATAGTCTGAAATGCTAAATAGACTTCCAGATCATGTGACATTGGGAATCAACTATAAGGAACAGTAACTATATGTAGTAGCTTGCATTATAGATGTTTATGCTTTTGTGAAGTTCATGACAATACTCCAGCCTCTTGCTTTCCAGATCAGTAGTTTCTATGTCAGATATTTTCTTTGAAAATAATTCAGTTGCAATAAGGAGGTGTTTCTGTAGATCCAGCCTGTAAACTTGAGGCACAGAATACAGCATAAAAGAAGGTAGAACCATTGGGCAAATATGAGTTAAAAAAAAGAAGTCAGGGATGCATAGAATATTAGCACTGCCTTATGGTCACTTTACTGCTGAAGAATTCCAGTTTGCTAGTACCTGTACTTCTCTAACTCCTTTGCCTCTATACTTAACATGACATACTAAATATTCAACAAGTAATCAGTCACTTATGTTTCTGTAGCAGTAATCCTGTAAACATCTCGGAGTGCTTTAGAGTCATTAAAGTCAAATTAATATACTATCTCAATAAATAGAAGATTCTCATTTGAATATTATTCCAATCTGAATACTGACTTCTTTCTGGAAAATTCTAGTAAAGAGAAAACTCCATGACAATATATTTTCTCTTTGAATTATTCTCTAAAGGGCAGAGTCCTCTGACTGGATTCTGCACCAGCACTCATAAATAGCTGCATAATATCAGTACAGTCAACAGAGCTACTAAGCTACTTAAAGTTATAGTTTAAAATTAACTAATGTGTCAAGTGAGTTTTATTATGCTTAAGTTGCTCTTGAAATAATTATGAGAGCAAAATCTAAATCATTTATCCCCTGTGCATAGAACACAACTTTATTAATGATTGGTCACTTATATTGCATATACCATCTCCAAATATTTTCTTTTTTTTTTTATCTTCTCTCAGTCCTAAGGGATTTGGTGTATTTGCTGCCTGGAAATAGCAAATCACGTCAGAGCCACGCATCCCTGTATTTTCTTTGGTGCATTTCTCCACTGACACATTTAATGTGTAGTAGTACGCTCCTTGGGGAACTCGGATGTGTCCAGCTGGTGATGGTCTTTGTGGTCATCTTCTTTTTAATGTAGTGTGTCATTCATTGATATTTAAAATAATGCTGGCTGTCAGTCTGCTTATTTGTTGGTGACAGCACATGGAAACTAGAAAGCAACACCGAGTGGTTTCCAATTTTCATCAGTAAAAATATCAATCATTTTGCAAAATATTCTTTTCCATAGTTGCTTAGCTATTCTGCAGGCAAACAGATGACATGTGACTGCACTTGACTGCAAGCATGAAGCCTCCTCTGAGATGTGTTCCTTTATTTAATATTTGCATTATGTATTAAATTACTGGCATGCATTAATCCATGGCCTCTGCTAGACTGACAAAGGGTTTTTCTCCCTGCATTTCTCTGAAACTTCACATTAAACCAGGTTTTGAGCAGGAATCAATCGAACAAGGAATGTATTTATCAGTGAATCTCCCTTGATGTCTGTGGGTGAAAAAATTGAAAAGCAGTGATTATGTCTGCTCAATAATTTTATGTTATATCTTTATATTCATCAGCTAAAGAGAAGATTCACACTACCAATTTTAAAAAATATTTGGGAGTTTATGAGATTAATTATTTTTAAAAAATGCTTTATTAGTTCTGTCAGCAAAGGAATGAAATTACAGATTCAGAATGTATCAATCATTGAGTAGAAACTGGTAACGTTCTGAAGATAAATAACATGGCTGCATGGTTTATTTTCTCTACAAACTTCTTCTGGAGCTCTGCTTACAGAAACTGTGGTTTATTGGTGGCTCTTTCAGCCATGAAGTAGTGTTGCTTGAGGTGAGATTCTGTAGAATTACAGGTTTTTTTGGCTAGAAAATTCTCAACAGTGAAGGAGGGAAGAATGAACCACTTCTTCAGGGACTATTAGCAACATAAAACAATATTCTCACACTATAGGAGGTTAGAGCTAATACTTTGTAATTAATGGAAGGTAATGTATTTCCCTAGGGATGTCAGACCAGTAATTGATAAATAATGCCTGGACTGAGTTTCTTCCCTGTATTCCATATTAATGTTTCAGAAGTATATTTAATATTGTGATACGATGTACTCTGTAATTCCTTTGTAGTCAACAGTCTGCATGTGAGGAATAAAGTGTTATGTTCCTGAAAGATCTATTTTTGTGAGTTTTGAAACGGTTTTCCTATTGATTGAACCAGGGGATATTCTAAACTTATGAAGAAGTGCTACTTGGAAGCTTTCAGAGTTATTTTTAGGATTACTACTATATTTTCAAGGCTAAAATACAGTATCTTAGTTGTTCTACATCAAAACAGAACTTGAGTGTAAAGAAATTGCCAGTGGCAACAGCTAACAAGCTGTTACAAGGCTGAGGAAAGGGGAAATAATAATTTTGCATCGTTCCAGCTGCCTACATTTCAGACCCAGTAGATACTTTTAATTTTCTGGATGTAAATGAAACCTGTGTTTTGTTTTTTTCTGGGTTTGTGGGTTTTTTGGTTTGTTTGTTTTTTTTTTTTTGAGGGGGGGGTTGTTTCTTGGTTTGTTTTGTTTCTTGCAGTAACAACAGGTGAATCCACCTCTATTGAATGTTGCTATGAGGTTGCAAATTACTGGAAGAATTCCAGATAAAGNTATTTTTTTGAGATCATTGGGATTTTTTTTTTTTTGAGGGGGGGATTGTTTCTTGGTTTGTTTTGTTACTTGCAGTAACAACAGGTGAATCCACCTCTATTGAATGTTGCTATGAGGTTGCAAATTACTGGAAGAATTCCAGATAAAGTGAACACTTTACCAATTTTCTGGCAGAGAATTAATCATTTTTAACACTTATTCTGTTATAGGACTGTAAAAAACTTGTGACAATGTTGCTGTTTTGTAGAAACAGTTTTGCATTTCTGGCTGTAGATGAGGTATCAACATATGTACAGAACCTGTGCAGTTGACCATGATCAACAGCAAAGCAAAAATATAAGAAGCATTTTAAAACCAACTTGTAGGTTGTTGAGGAGATGGTATAATAATCATTAGAAGTAATTCTAAAGTACCTATCTTGCCACTATGTAGATGATGATCTTTAAAGATTGTTCTGGGGTGACTGTTATGAAAAGCCTGACCTAGACTGAACATATGCTTAGCTTAGGAGTGCCAATTAATTAATGTGAAGAGAGTTGATTAGATGCCTCAAAATAAAAATGCTTTCATATACCGATGAATCCAGACTTGCCTTCTATCTTCATATAATATGAAAGAAAACACAAGAATTAAAATATTCAAATGAGTAATTCCTAGTTTACATGCTTAGAACCTTAGTCTCACTTGCTTTCATTGGGACTGTGGCTCCAGACTTACAGATGCACTTCTAAAACTATTAGCTAGACCAAAAATTATCAAATAGTGTGTGTATCAAATTTCTATATATATTAGCATCAGGATACTATTGAAAATTTCAGAAGTCACATAGTTCACTTTAAAACATTAAAATCCATCTCTGAGCTATGCTTTTAAAATCACATCTGTGTCTTTTAAAGACAGTACTTGTTCATTTCAAACCTTGATTTTATTTGAGAGTCTGTAGGTCTTTGGTATGTGATCCATGTAATTTCTGTCACCTGTACAATGTGCTCTGTAAGCTTGCAACAAGACTATATTGAAAATAAAATAAAACTCATTATTCTACATAGTTATATAGCAAAAATCTGCTATAGTAAAAGCACTCTGACTACAGTAGCTGTTGTTCTAAACTCTCATGGGGCCACAAGGCAGATATTAGGCAGGATTTACTCGGGATTTTCAAGGCAGATATTAGGCAGGATCTTCATCCACGTGTTGGTTATCTTTTTCTCCTAAGCTTATGCAAATTTTATGGTACTAGTCATCCTAAATTTTGAAAACATGCTTTTTTCCAATATTAGAACACTTCAAATGTAGCCTTAAAAGATGCTGAAGACTCCATTCCACATGCAACAAATCAGATACTGAGTAATTTTATTTTACATGTACATTGTTCACAAAGCAAGTTCAAAAGTTTTACAATTAACAAAATTTACAGGTTTGCTAATGTGTTCTATGAAGTGCACTTCAGAACTGAACTCCAGAACTTAGCTAAAGCAATTTGACACACTAATATAAATGTAGTGCAAAAAAGATCTGTATGGAATATAGATGGTAAAATTTGACATTGCAATATATTTTTTACAGATAAAATTCTATTTATTTCAAAACTTAACTGCTTTCACTTGTGTAATACTAATATAGGCTATCTGTAGATATGTTTTATGGTTAATTAGGTAACTTAAAGGTCGAATACCTTGTGTTTTATTATTCTCTGAAGAATAATCATCTGTCCCCTTTCTGAGCTAAATCTTATTTAAAAATATGTTAAATGGAAAATGGATATTTCCACATTAATTTAGTTCAATATACTCAACAGGAAAATACTTTTCATGGAGAGGCATAATAGAGGGCTATTTTGCAGATATTATCCAAAACATTATTTAATTGCATAAATATTAGAGCTGAGAAGCTGCACAAGTTTAAATCTCACTGATGTTATGTAATGAGATTGTATATATTAAGTATACTCTATTTTCAAGATATTCTGAGCTTGTATATATTAAATATACTCTCTATTTTCAAGATATTCTGAGCTTGTATTTGAAGTATTTACTTTAATTGACACAATTTTGATCTCATATGGGTTAAGTACAGTCCAATAACTTAAGTATAATACAAAATTACTACTGCTACTACTAATAATAAGAGAAATAACAAAGGGAGAGAATATAAAACTAAAAAGGGGAAAGGAAAAACCCCCAAGAAACACAAGTAATGCACAGTACAATTGCTCACCACCCACCAACAGATACCCAGCCTGACCCAAGCAGCAGTCTGCCCCTTCTGGGTAACTCCCCCCAGTTAATATACTGGGCATGACGTGCTGTGATATGGAATACTGCTTTGGCTAGTTTGGGTCAGGTGTTCTGTCTGTGCTTCCTCCTGGCTTCTTGTGCCCCTCCTTATTGGCAGAGCATGAAAGATTGAAAAGTTCTTTATCAGAGTAAGCATTATTTAGCAACAACAAAAACATTGGTGTCTTATCAGCATTGTTCTCAGACTAAAGCTAAAAACACAGCACTGCACCAGCTGCTGGGAAGGAGAAAAGCAACTATTATAGCTGAACCCAGGATAAAATTTCTGCCAGGAGTGATGCTTACCAAAAATAGCTGAACTAGTCAATTTTTAAGAGCTGGATGCAGCCTTTGTCTATGAACTAAGTACAGATACACAGTATTACACACAATAGAAATATGCACCAAAAAGCGGTTCAGTTTATTTCCCCCAGTTTCATTATGTTTATATTTTTCCTTCCTCATAATTTTTCCTATTACATGTATTTTATTTTTTATTCCTCTGATTTTCAGTTAAAAGATCAGTAGGAGGAAAAAAATATTCCAACCATCTAATTTACTGCTTTTTGCAGAAAAAGATGAAAAAAAAAGGTCACTGATGTTTGTGGGCTAAGTCTATCTCTTTCTTTGCTTCTTGCATTCTCTGGGTCATCATGCAATCATTTGCATTCAGTAGAAATGAGGGTAAGAAAACCCCATAGGAAATGTTCATATGACCTTTTGGATCCTTACTTTCAGTTTGGCTTACTAGGTCATAGGACAAGATGTGTAGAATGGTGTCCAATTAATAGCAAAATGAATAAAACTTGGAACAAATCCCATTAGAAACTGGCCTGAAGTACATCATTCTGCCCTATGGACTGTTGAGGTAATGAGCAATGCTGACAATACAGAGGCTCTGACAGATGAAACACAGATTTAGAATAGAAAAGATTGAAAGTGAACTAGGATGATTCATTCCTTATCACACATCTGTCAGTCAATGTTTTGCTGTATCTGTAGGCAGTGAAAAGGGGAGATAGCATCTATTGTCTGATGATTACTATGTATTCTCTCTCCTTCTTAAAAAAAAAAAAAAATTAAAATCATTATATCTCCATTAATGTTTAGAAAAGGAATAAACAAAATATCAGTTGATCAAAACAAATTGCAGCTTTATCTGCTTTATCACAGCTAAGACATTGTCAAGGAAGTGAGGCATGAAACAGGAATTGTCAGCTTTAGAATTGCATGCAAAGGGATAGGATGCATATATTCAGATTTGCATCTAAAGTTGAAACACAAACATAGAACTTCAGGCAATACATGATGGACTTCTATATTTATCTGTTGCCAATGGCCATGGAAAGATGCTCTAAGGGGGTTGGTTTTGCTGGTCCTATTCTTGCCTTGGAGGTTTGGTACAATATTCCAACTCTCATGGCTTCAATTTTCTCTTTGGAAATGAACTTTCACTATGTTATAATTATAAATTACAAATAAGTTACTAATTTTGGTAGTGTCACAGACCCACTACCCAATATACATTTTAGCAACTGAGAAACTAAGAAAAAAATGGGTGTCATAACAAGGATTAAATGCTTTCTAGCTCAGTGTCACTTCAGTGTAAACTACATGGAGGCAATTTGAATACCACAGCAAGTAAGATGGAAGATGATATGAAGGTTCCCTGATACAAAGATAGTGAAGCCTACGACTGGACAAAATGAATTACTTCTGCTTAAGATGCAGGAATTTATAGAAAGTGAAAAGTGAGTTACTCATCAGGCACAAAGAAAACAAAAAATTTTTTGACCTAGGATTGCAAAGGAACAATGCCAGGAAACAAACAACTACATAAAAGCATTGTCTCCCGACAGCAAAACCTAAGATGTAATCAAATCTCACATAACTGTATCTGTGCTTATTTGTATTGCCTTGTAGTTGATTTAGCATGCGTGATAATAGTCACCAGATGACTGGTGACATAATATGCCTCTCTATTTTGAGGTGCTGTGGTAAGTCAGAGTAGCTATATTCCCACAGTGAAGGGATTTCCTTGTCCACCTATGTTAAGAATCAGCTAGTGAATAAACCAGAAGTTTTCCTTAAATTGCTGGCTTATTGGTAACATACAGCTGCTCTCAGTTGGGGTAAGACATAGAAAAAGTAAATAATTGTTTATAAAATCGTTCCTAACTATGCAAAAAATCATGTTCAGAACACACACACAAATATATTGCAATTGCCTCAGTGTGAATATTCTAAAGATTGACTGGTTTATACTTTTTGTGCAGTTATTTGGAGAGTTTTTGCAGAAGCAGTTATGGAAACAATACCATAGAGTGCAGACTGCAAAAAGGCATACAAATTATCTAGCTACATGATCTTGCTTCAAAATGAGCAATTAAATTAACTTCTGTCAAAAGCTTGAATCACATGGTGCAATTTATTGAGTTGCAAAAATTGTAACTCACCTTCCTCTCCTGTGAACTAGAATAATGCGAGCTTGATAGAAGTAGAGAAAAACTCACAGAGATACACAATACTATATATATAATATTCTGTATAATACTAGCTCTTTAAGCCTTGTTTTGAAAGGGAGTTCTCTTCAGTAAAATCTGATCAAAGCCAGTTCCATTTCTTAGAATAAGCTATCTAACAGCTCAAACATGAGAAACACACAGATCCAATTTACTTCTTTTATTAGTATTTTATTTTCTAACATTGGTTAATGTTCTTAAAGTCTGATTTACAATTCTTATTAGACACTGAACCAGATGCCACCTGAGGCTTCTTAGCTTTTGGGATGGGGTGGGGATAGTGCTGAGCCTACAAGAGACAGCTGAGAGTAATGTTCAGCCTATTGTGTGCTTTTTGTGAGTCACCTCACCAAAAAGTGTCTGATATCAAAAAATTTTGATAAAACTATGGGATAAAGTTGATCCTTGATCTCCAGTCTCTCAGTGGAAGGTAAGATGGATCTCAAAGTGGGGAAAAGAGGTGAGGGACCTCTTTTGTTGTGGGATAGAGAAGATATTTTGATCTCCCCAGCTGCTGCATCTTAGTATCTTCATAGGTCTTGGCTTCACTGAAGTCATATTTTTAGGGTGACATAGTAGGTATGTGCATTTTTCTGTAAGTTTTCAATATTTGTGGCAATTTGCATTTTCAATAATAACAACAAACAAAAGCATGTGCAAATTCAGTATTTAAATAGCAGAAGTCCACTTTATAAAGGATTCCTCTGGCACTAATTAAGAACTTTCAGGAACTGTTTACTTTTATTGTATTAGTAGGTCCTTCTTTTTTAAACTAAACTCTTCCTACTTAACCTCAAAATGTTGTGTGTCACGCTTGAAGACAAAATTGAATGTTAATACCAATAGATGCTTTTAAATTCCACCTCTGTAAAGTTTTGAAATCCATTTGAATCAGGTGCAACAAATTATACAAAGACAGCATCTTTATCACTGTATTGAGATTGTACTTGGCTTGCCAATGCGGTGTTCCATTTCTGCATGGTATTTGATGTCTTCTCTGCTGCTTAAATAGCAAAAGTATGACTGTACAAGAAGCAGTGTCTACACAAATGCATTTCTTACCAGTATTTGTGAGAATATTTCTGTTTAGGCATATCTTAGATACTGTAGCTCCCTACAGATATTCTGGAATTAAATTGGTGTCTTTTAATAAAGTTGAAAGCCTTATGAGATCTATTGTTAGCCAGAGTAATACAAATTTTAGCAAGATTAATTATAGAAAAGCCATTTGGCAACTTTGGCTATTTTTCCTCGTTCTTTAAATTTGCACCTTTTTTCTTACAGGAATTTTTGAGGGCAACATTTAAAGAAGTACAGGGACCCATTGCCGTTTCTAAATTCTATCAATGATTTTTCTCACTGCTTTGGGGACAAAGTAGATGCCTTGCAGGGCAAAACAATAAGAACCAAGGTTATTTTTAAAAGAACAAGAACTGATTGGTGTAGATAGTTACTTGTTTAAGTACAAGTAAGGGGTAGTCTTAAAAAGTATTACCCATTTTCTAATCTTTTGGCAATTACCTCTTGGCATACTTTGTAACCTGTTGCCAGATGGCTCCTTAGATCACGTGTTTTTATAACCTAATGAGTTTTCATGGATGAAAACTATGAAACTTAAATGTTTTAAAAAAAGGATATGCACCATGGTTTGAGTTCTATAGTTTCTAGGGAAAAACAAAGTAGCTTTGAAGAATGCAAGAGTTTGGAAAATTAAATAGAAGCTGAGATTAAAAGAATAAAGCAAAAAGGAAACTCCAGCAAACCACAAGCTACTGCTGATTAGAATATACTGTGCCTACAAGAAAAAAATATTGATTTGTCAGTAAATTGCCAACCATGAACTTATATACAGATGGCTATAATGGATTATCTCCCTGTAACACAGAAAATGATATAATAGCAGAACTTATGTAGAGATCATGCTATAGACACAATTGTATTAGTTTAGAGCAATTGCCAATGAATGTAGTCAAGCATCTTGATGTCCAGCAGTGGTAAATGCCTCAGGAAAAAAAAAAAAAAAAAAAAAAAACTTTAAAAAAACAAAAACAAAAAAAAAA
>NDXB01017099.1:32455-84727 GCA_002631895.1 Agapornis roseicollis
AAAAAAAAAAAAAAAAAGCAAAGCCTTTGTACAATCTGGAACTGTACAAGGTTATTATTTGAGACCAACACCCAAAATCAAACCAACCAACCAATAATTAAAACAATATAGAATTATTATGAACACAGAATATGAAACTGCATTAGTCCCACCCTACACTTTCTGCTTTTTTCTGTGTTTTGTGGGATGAGAATGGATGAGGAGGAGAATTGAAAGAATGCAACTCCCACAGATTAAGGTAAGAACAGCCCTGTAACTAGGGTATAACACAAATCACTACTGCTACTACCAATAATAATAATGATAAGAGAAATAACAAGGGAAGAGAAGACAACTGCTCACCACCCGCTGACTGATACCCAGACTGACCTGAGCTGTGAACTAGCCCTTCTGGGTAATTGCCCCCAGTTTATATACTGGGCTTGACATGCTGTGGTATGGAATACCTCTTTGGCGAGTTTGGGTCAGGTGTCCTGTCTCTGCTTCCTCCCGGCTTCCCCTCCTCCCTGGCAGAGCATGAGGCTCAGAAAGTCCTTGGTCAGCCTAAACATTACTGAGCAACAACTAAAAGCATCGGTGTTATCAGCACTGTTCCCAGGCTGAAAGTCAAGACCACAGCACTGCACCAGCTACTAAGAAGGAGAAAAATGACTACTACTGTCGAATCCAGGACATAAGTTAACTCTATTCCAACCAATGGTAAACTGTAAGTATTGATAAAAGGCACTATTATATTGAACCGGTATCTATTACTCTAACTGAGGCTGAGACACAAGGATATAAAGTATTATAAATGTCTTCATCTTGCCCATCATATTAACCATCTATTTAGAAAGTACGCTTTAAATAACCCTAAACAATAAATATTAAAAAGTAGATCATAATGTTCAGTTGGATTTCGAGGCACCAATATCAGTTATCAGGCATTCTTATGATGTTCTTAGAAAACAATATATAACCTTTGGAATACTGTAAGCAATGTTCAAATAAGGGCTCTTAGTAATAAGAAAATTGCTGGTGTTGCTTTAATGTAATGTGTTGCATCCCTACTTAGTTGAATCACATACATAAAAGTGGATAAAGGGGGAATTTGTATTTTTTTATATACACAAAATATTAACCTCTCATCTTCCTGAAGAAAGGATGTCTGTCTTTGCGGCATAACTAGGATACACTGAGCACTGTTTACCTAAGATTAAAGCCTGAAACTGATACAGTTATAAGCCACAGTCTCTGGAAATAACAAATGCTAGACCTCATGCAACCAGATATATACTAGAAACAGTATTTAGTCTATAAAGTCTTTAAAAATTGTGAAGTTCAAACCAGGCTTTGAAGATGAGGACATGGTGCTGCTATTGCATTTTCCTTCAAAAGCTGTGAGGATTCCTTAGCACAAGCTAATATAATCCCAAAACAATTAATTTCCATCAGTTCAGAGTAATGATCTGCATGCATTAATGCATTGAATAAGCATTTTTTTAGCAATTTATGAGCAAAAAAGGTGCAAGGTTCAGCAAGTAGAACTGCTTCACACTGAATTGCACAAACTGAGTCACCACGTGGGGGAAGTTTAACGACATTGAGTCAAGTCAGTGGGCTAGTCAGCTACTAGAGCTGGTACCTGATCTGGTAAAATGGCATTTGTTTCTCCAAAGAGGTGAGCCAATCTGTAATTTAGTGTGAAAAAATGTCAAAGCTAACTCCTGAATAGCTTAGACCATGGCATAGATAAACTTCAGAAGAAGAGAAGTGAGTCTAAATGGATACTGTGAATCACCTCATGTTCAGCAGAACAGGCTTGCCTCTGATAACGGAGCTAGCTCTGATATCTCTATATTTGGAAATTTAGAAAGCAAGTGAGGATTTCCCCCCAGGATGGTAATACATCAATCAATCTGGTAAAAGCAGTTAGCTAATGAACCAACAAGCACCTTCAAACCTTCCACAAGTATGAAGAAATTGAGGCAGTCAGTACTTTGCCAGATCAAGCTCCAGATTTGTAAAATAAATCATCACTTTATTTTTAACAGCTAAAATTATTTATAACATCTAGGCCTGTATTGGGTAGCAAGCACATTTTCTGCACACAGATATGACTACAGAGTAGGCAAATTGCCGATATTCTGCACAGCTTTGGCAGTATCACCTACAGTGACAAGTGCTATAAATTCTTATCCTCAGAATAAATCTCTTCAGATCTGACACAATTTAACACAGCCATCATGTTGTGGGAGAAGGGTTTGCGTGCAATGCGTCACAAGTTCAGAAGGCCTATGCTGCTGCTTCTAGTTTTGTGAGCAAGCAGTTGGCTATCCGTGAGCTTGACTGTATTTTTTCAGTTCCAGTGAATATAAGTTGGCTGGGAATAACTTGCAGCTGGTACAGCTCTATTTTTAAAAAGATTTATTAAAAGAAATTGAAATTAGCCTTTCTGCTTCCTCTCAAAATTCCATCTGCTACAATTAATATTAACATGATTTCTAACTTGTCCTTTTAGCTAATTATATTTTTAGAAAGACTCATAGGAGGTTAGTGTGAAGAACATACATTTTACATTCTTGTCAATCTGCTTTCAGAAAAAGTGATCCTCCATAGTAACATGTAGGGCAAAAGCAATTTCATTTGATATTTTCCAACTAATACAGAGCACATGAAGCACCCTCAAGCATGTAGGTGATTTTGAGATACTGTTAAAGCCTTCATTACCATTACATAGTGGATTCCATACTAGCATTTATGGGGAGGCACTTATGGAAGCACTTATGGGGAGCACTTATGGAAGAACTCAAAAACTGTTGAAATACTGATCTTGGAATTATGTAGGAAATATTTTCCTACCCTTCATCAATAACACATGTCTTCATCGTTTACCTGTGCTATAAATATGAAAATAATTTCAAAGATATTGTTGCTCTCTGCTCCTAATGCTGTAATGGGTATTGATTCTCCTAAAATTTGGTCATGGCCTTTGTTAAATTTTCTTATTTGGAGAATGCTGACCTTACCTCTGTAAGGTATTTTATCTAGATGCTTCTAATGAATTGTAGTAGTAGATTTGTAGATGAAAATAAGTTAACAATATAATTGGCTGTATAGATTTTATTTTAATGAGAAAATTATATTGAATAGTTTTAAAATGCTCTTCAATGCAAAGTATGTTCTATGTACTAGTTTTAAAGACAAATACATGAGTTAAGACTTCAATTACAGTTTGCTTTTGGATGCTGAAGAAACCAGTATTTCCTGCATTTTTCAGAATAAAATGTGAAGAGAGCTTGATCATGAAACGTTTTAGGAAATGGCTTGTAGGAAAAGTGCTATGTGGCTTTGCTGGTTTTAATTTGTTTTTTTTTGGTAGATTTTATTTGACTGGTTTTTCTGGTTGTTTAGGGTGGAGTTTTCTGGGTTGTTTTCTTCCCCATACTATGGCTAACTCACACATCTCAGTACTAATACAGCATTAAAAACCCCACAACAGGTAGTGTATGTTTCTTACAGCTGAATCTGCAGGCACACACATAAAGTGGTATCTATTTAGCACTCTGTTGCATAATTTTACACTTATTTTAAGGGTCAGTTTTATAAAGAACACTGTTGGTGCTCAATACTCTTATTAGTAGTAATTCCTTAAAATATGCACAATACCTAATAAAAAACTACTAGAGAGAATTATCTTTTTTCTCTGTGGTTTTTTGTTTGTTTGTTTGTTGGTTAGTTTTTGGTTTTTTTGTTTTGGTTTGTGTGGGTTTTTTCCCTAGAGTCTGAAAAACCTCCAAAAACTTTATTTCATAGAATCATAGAACAGTTAGGGTAGGAAAGGACTTTAAGATCATCAAGTTCCAACCACCCTTCCATGGGCAGGGACACCTAACACTAAAACATGTCACCAAAGGCTCTGTCTGACCTGAACCTGAACACTGCCAGGGATGGAGCATTCACAGCTTCCTTGGGTAACTGGTTCCAATGCCTCACCACCTTCACAGTAAGGAATAACTATGTTATATCTAATCGAAACTTCCCCTGCTTAAGTTTGAACCTATTGCTT
Source organism: Agapornis roseicollis (assembly GCA_002631895.1). Taxonomy (NCBI): domain Eukaryota; kingdom Metazoa; phylum Chordata; class Aves; order Psittaciformes; family Psittacidae; genus Agapornis; species Agapornis roseicollis. Next base: position 36,504 of record NDXB01017099.1, read on the forward strand.
CTCGTCCTATCCCTACAGTCCCTAACGAATAGTCTCTCCCCAGCATCCCTATAGGCCCACTTCAGATACTGTAAAGCTACTATGAGGTCTTCACGCAGCCTTCTCTTCTCCAGGCTGCACAGCCCCAAGTTTCCCAGCCTGTCTTCATATGGCAGATGCTCCAGTCCCCCAACCATCCTCATGGCCTTCCTCTGGACTTGTTCCAACAGCTCCATGTCCCTCTTACAGTGAGGACACCAGAACTGCACACAATACTTCAAATAAGGTCTCATGAGAGCAGAGTAGAGGGACAGGATCACCTCCTTTGACCTGCTGGTCATGCTCCTTTTGATGCAGCCCTGGATAGAGCTGGCTTTCTGGGCTGTGAGTGCACACTGTCAGCTCATGTTCATTTTCTCACTGATGTCCTTCTCTGCAGGGCTGTTCTTAATCTCCTCTTTGCCCAACCTGTAGCTGTGCCTGGGATTGCTCCCACCCAGGTGTAGGACCTTGCACTTGGCATGGTTAAACTGCATGAGGTTGGCATCAGCCTACCTCACAAGCGTGTCAAGGTCCCTCTGGATGGCATTCCTTCCCTCCAGCGTATCCACCNCTGTAGCTGTGGATTGCTCCCACCCAGGTGTAGGACCTTGCACTTGGCATGGTTAAACTTCATGAGGTTGGCATCAGCCTACCTCACAAGCGTGTCAAGGTCCCTCTGGATGGCATTCCTTTCCTTCCCTCCNAGACATTGAGTACCACAACTCTCTGCATGCAGCCATCCAGCCATCTCTTTATCCAGAATGGTCCATCCATCAAATTGATGTCTGTCCAGTTTAGAGATAAGGATTTACACTTAAATCTTTTCTTTTTGTTCAATAATGGCATTTTGGAGTAATATCTAACCTCAAGAATGATAGAAGTTGGAGGTAGTAGCAATTAAGCTGTGTGGATGCCTGGCTTTGCTCTGCTGCGTGGGCAGTAAAAAAAAAAAAAAATACAGGACAAGGTAAAGAGTGCTCACTATTGAGGGCAGAGGTCCTAATTCATGTGGTATTTACTGCAGTAAATCAAAATATGCAGAAGAAATCAGTTATTTCTTTTTATTAGTTAGGATGTAGTTAGAAAATTAAATTGTAAGCTCTCCACTGTTCTTTTTGCTGCAACTCAACTGTTACGTTCTGTTGTGTATTGAAGTAATTCTAATAAGTGCCTTAGCTATTGCTGAGTAAATAAATGAGTAAGCACAAGTACTCCAATAATGAGTTGCAAACACAGTTTCTGGTTTGAAAATATTCTAATAAAATAGATATTAATTAGTACTCATTTAATGATTCTTTTCCTTTGCCCGTGTTGAAAGTACTGTAAGAGGAGGGAGAGAAAGGGAAGCAGAGGCACTCTTTTTAATTGATGGGAATTTCCTAAATGAAGATGCTAATAAAGTCAATCTGTATAATATCATTTTTTTTTGACGTTTACTCAATGGTATGTTTGAAAATAACCTTTTTATTTAAACTTTAGCTTCTTCATTGGGTATTTATAGGTTTATATAGCTTATATGATCTGTTTGGCATGAAACAGTCAGGTTGGCCCTGGTTCAGAAACTTATGTATTACTTCTTGAAAAATACCTGAGCGATAACTGTAATAGTAATTGTTGTAGTTTAGACAGCCAGAAACTCAGTACCATGTTGTCGCTCACTCACTTCCCCTTTCCCTCCCCACTTTTCAGCCAGGACGGGGACAAGAATCGGAAGAATGTAAAATCTGTGGGTTGAGATAAACACAGGTTAATAAATAAAATGCAGTATAATACAGCTACTACTGATAATGATAAGGGAAATAACAAGGGGAGAGTATAAAAAACTGAAAGGGGAAATGAAAAATATAATACACAAAAGTGATACACAATACAATGTCTCACCACATGCTGACCAAAACCCAGCCTGACCTGAGTAGTGATTGGTTTCTTCCAGGGAACTCCCCCCTGTTTATGAGCTGAGCATGATGTGCTGCTTGCTGGTCCGGTGTTTTTTTGCTGCTCCCTCCCAGCTTCTTGTGTGCTTGCTTACTGGAAGAACATGAGAAACTGAGAAGTCCTTGATCAGGGTAAGCGCTACTTAGTAACAGCTAAAACATCNACCTTCCAGTGTGGGGACACCCAGGTCCGCAAGCTTGGGCTAGGAACTCTCACAAAGCCACCCAAGTCTCGCTACTGCAAAGTAAGGACCCTGTACCTTTGTGTTGCCCTGCCTTGTGCATTCCCCAGCTGTGTTTTCTGGGATCCCACACCACACACAGCCCTGCAAGGAGCATTAAGTTGTCAGCACCAAAACCGGTCTCAGTACCTGTAGCATGGGCAGCCCCTCTGCCGCAAGGGGTGCTCAGCCAGTCTGACCATCACCAGTGCACATGGAACCTACCTTGGAGGCAGGAGGCCAGCAGCAGGGTGCTGGGAGAACAGGGCTGCTCCACGGAGGACAAACCAGGATGCACAGGTTAGCCTCACCAGTGTGGGGCACACTGCCAGCCACCACAAGTAGAACAAGGCTGGTAGCAAAACAAGTCCAGCAACAACTCAGTGACCATCAAACAAACATGGAGGGATGAAGCAACTCCCAGAGCAAGCTGGGAAATCTGGCAAGTGGGGTGGAGACTGGAAGCACCAGGAAAGGTTGATGAGGGTGATTACAATCTATTAGCACCTTCACACCCTGCCCCCTGGCTCTTCTTCTGAGGCTGGTTTCCGTCAAGAATATACCAGTGGTCCATGAGCCACAGTAGACACTTTGGTTTCTGAAATTCCATCTGCAGTTCCTCTGTTAAAAGAGTTTTCACTTCTAATAAATATACTTGTACCTATTTTGATTGCTGCCCTAGTGAGGGACACTTCCATCATGCCCATCTTTGCAGGGCATTTCACCAGCTTCTGCTGTGGTGATTTTGCTTCCCTGGTGGCAAAAGACACCTCTATGGCATGGAGAAAGTAACGTTTCCATCTCCCTCCAGATTAAAGGTCACTGTGTTCAGGATGGGGATATTTTGGAGATGCTGTCTTGCTGGCCATTTTGCTCATAACAGTTTTATTCATCAGCATGTGTGCCCAGATGACTTTGCTGGGGATTTATCACATACCCCCTGGATCTGGCACACCCCATTGCCTCTGGAGTAAGAGAAGTCTGATTTGCCTTTGTAGATAAAACAAGGTGGCAAGCTGCTGGGCCACTCATTGGGCAAGCATTTGTTTATGCAAGTGCTAAGATAGGGTGTGTTCTTCTATCCTGTTCCACAAGTCCCAGGTTGTCACTGTGCGTTGACTGGCTGCTCTGGTCACTCAGCTGCTGCTCATCAGTCCCCACATGTTTGCTAGCACTATTTATACCATGGCTCTAGGGTTTCAGAGGGGTTGGAAACTGAGTGCTGTTGGACTGCCACAGTGGGGATGCTTACAGGGACCCAGAAAGGAAGTCAGGGGAGCAGCTGGAGCCAGCGAGTGCCCGGTGAACACACCTGAAGGATCCACATTGCTTGCAACACTTGCCATGAGACGAGCTCCAGGCAGAGCGAGGGCTGGGCACTGGGGCCGCTAGGACAGCAAGAAGAAAAGGAGGCTTTTGTCAGTGCTGCACAGAGCAGTTTCATCCACAGTGGACAAAGGACGAAAGGTGGTGGATGCCAAGGAGTAGGGTTTAGTTGCCCATAGAGCCTTCTCATTACAGCTGGCATGACTGAGACACGCTCGAAAAACTCAAAAGGCAAACAGTGATAGGGGTCGTTTATCTTTTTATTATAAATTTAGTATGAATGACCAATGGAAAAGTCACAATGGAGTACCAAGAACATTTTATCAAAATTTTAGCAGCATTGAAACAGTAATAGATTCCCAATCTCCTCCGGGCACCCCTTGCCCTTTGCCTCCCACCCACAAACCAGTAACCTTGTGCTTTCCAAAGCTGTGCAGGGGATGTAGCTAGCCATTTTCCCCTGAGCTGCTGTGACAAAATCTCATCCCAAATGCCCATTACCACACAACAACCTCCATTCATGCAGATCCAGGCTCCCATTCCCTCCTCTCAGTCAGCAGCATGGCAAGAGGCCTGCAGGCTACGGCATGGGATGGGACTCACCCTAGGAGCCCAGCATCTGCTCGCATCCTTGCCATGCTCCTCACAACAGCCCCTATGTGGGGCAGCTCTCCTGTGGGCGCCCATACCTTCAACCATAAAACCAGGGCTAAGCCCAGTTCCTACTTGCTGCTGCCCTTTGCTTCTGTACATGGTGCTGCCATGCACCCCACGGTTCCACTCCTGTACCTGAGAGTGTGTGGCTGTGGCTGGATGGACAGAAAGATGGGAGACTGAGGGTCTGTTCTCCCACTGGAATTGATAGCAGTGCAACCAGGAGCTGAGACTTGAAGGGTAGAAGGTGAACAGTGAGATACTTCAAATTCAACCCACAAAATGAAGTCAGTCTACTATCAGCTAGGGTGGAGAACTGTGGTTTGCCTACTAAGTAACAAGAACTAAGTATTTTTGTGTGCGTTTTTTGCTTTGCTTCATTTTAAGTTACATTAAGACATGAACAGTACTATCCCCGCCTCGCTGGCAGGAGCTTGGTGAATACAACGTTGAATTAGAGGTGGGGAAACACAACACACGCCCACATGTGTAGACAACATAATATTGGCAAGCTATTCCCCTGCTTCTTTGGTACTTCCTAAACTTTCTTATCCAAAATATATAAGGGAAATGCACCATTTAAAAGTTACTGTTGGTAAGTATTTACACAGCCATAACCATCACGCTATGATACACGAAGATCAATATGACATGAACAAAGTTATTTTATGAAAAGCACTTCTGCACTTTTTATTTTGTTCCAGTATCTTAATAGCTTTAAAAAAATTCATGTGTTACGCAGTCCTGTACCTCGCTTCTTCTTATATCAAATGGACAAGAAACATTTCCTAATCCATACTCTTCTCCAAAAGATTAAAAAATTGCCACCGAAATGATACACTATGTACAAATTTTACTAAATATTAAATTCTAGGCAATTATTTTCACCCCACTGATAATATAACTTAGGTATTGTTACCTACTATATGTATATATATTTCTTTAATATATAAGAAATGGCACCACATCACCATGTCACCAATATGACACATTGTTATGTACAGTAGATAAGAAGTTAAGATATGGAAGATGGATCCTCTCTGACCGGTTCTTTCACAGGAACGCTTCTCCCCTTGGTAGTAGCTTGGCCGTTTCCCCTTTTCCCAGCAGAGGAGGCTCTTCAGATGTAAGGCAGGATCCCGTACATTAGCAGTGCCATCACCCCGGCACTGAATAAGCCAGCCACCGGCACAGTCACAAACCACGCCAGGAAGATGTTGCGGAAGAGGCGCCAGTCGACAGCTTTCTTGGAGCGGATCCAGCCAACAGCCACCACAGAGCCAACCTTGGGACCGCAGGGAAGGGAGAGGGAGAGACAAGATGTGAGGGGTAGGTCTAAGTGCCCATAACGTGCCTACAGCCACACCAATGCCAGTCAGCTGATACCTAGCGATACTCTGAGACAAAAGAGCTGCTGCTGCTGACGGTGGCTCTGTTCTGGTGGGGTGGCAGGATGGCAATACTTCCAGGATGCTTTAACCTTTATTTTTCAATCACCTCCTGTCTTTAATGGGTCTTGGGGTCAGCCAAAGGACACTAAATAAGTTCGTGTGTTTTTCTCTCTCCTCCTGGCTCCTGGATCAGCCAAGAGTGCCACCCAGTCAGCCCTCCACTCACCCAGCACCTGACTTAGTGTGCAGGGGAGAGGGTAAGCATCCTCCATGTCTGTCCAGACTGTGGTCTAAATCATGAAAACAAAAAGAAAGTTGCTTTTAAGGCTCTGTTGGAGACGGTGGCATAGGGCAAGTTGGGTTAGTTAGTGTAGCTCCTGTCCCACGTGCCTGCCCTCCTGCTGTTTTGGAATGTCCTGCCTGTTCACTCATCAGGTGCTGAACCTACTATTTCAATACTGCAGGCTATAAACAGGACAGCAACAGCAATATAAGCAGCTGAGTCCACCCTGTAACAGAGATGGTAACCTGGCAGGGAGCAGACAGACTGTGCAAGGTTAGACCCAGTACAGCTGCCCTACATCAAGCTCCTCAGTCCAAACCCTCTGTGAAAACCAGCCCTCCTGGGCCAGGCAGCCAAGCAAAGCATTGAGAGCTAAAATCTTCCCTGTGCACAGAGACATCAGCCTCATGCTATGGGACATGCAAACGGCACAGACATCAAGAGGTCGGTGCTTTTGAAGACAAAACACACTGCAGCATGGGGAAAGCTACAGCCTTTTCTCCTATTTTCAGTTAATAAGCTCAGGTATAAACTGAGAATTTTGTTTTTTTAAGAAAGAACCAGACTGATAAAAACATTTCCAGTGAAAAATTATGCAAAAACATCAGAAATGCTGCATTTTCTTTCTGCCCTGGAAGTGGCCCTCCATGCTGTTAACAAAAACACGTACATCAGTGCAAGTCTATTCAAAGCCCATGGCAAAGCAGCAATAAATGTGGAAGGAATATCCTGTTCTGAAGGAAACTCCAAGACATAGCTGGGGGTTTGCTCCCTGAAATGCCATCCCTGCCTCCTCTTCCCTGCTTTTCTTAATGGGAGTATCAGTCCCTGCCTATAGATTAGAAGATGGCTGATCCCCACATGCAAAGCCAGGAAAGTGATAAATGCTGGGAGATCAGGGAAGCAGGGAGAGCCAGGATGGTGACATCAAATCCCCATATTTTGTTAACACCTACTTAACTTCTAACTACTGCATAACATTTCTTTTTGGAGAAAAGAGGTACCTGTGGAAGGGAAAACTAAACTTGGTATTCTAGGACTGAAAAAGCCTCAGTATAAAACTTGATCCAATAGGGAAATCTGTTACATAATATTTAATCTGAATACCCCCTGAGTGAACAGTATGCTGTTCTGTATTTAGGAGGTGTAAGTGTATTTAGGAGTGCCCAGCTAACAGGAACCCCACACTTCTGACTCTATCAAAGACTTAAACTGATGAAATAGCGTTTGGCTTTTCAGCAGCTCAGCTGTTAGGCAGTGTTTTACATTTGGCATGTCCTTAGCATCCATCTGTCATGCTTGCAACAAGAAGCATTGCTCATTGAGCGAGCGTGCAGTCTACGTATGATAGTCTCTGAGTCTTTAATGAAATTTAAAAGGTATCAGCAATGATGGCATTGGTAATCTGTTTTACACATTATTAGAGTTTAGTTTATTAATACTGATTTTGATGAACTAGAGGTTAGGAGAGTTGCTAAAACTCGGGTGTAGGGACACTACACCATCTGTAGAATTTCAGATGACAGCTACTTCGCGATTTGTTTGAAACCAATGCAGATTGCCTTCAGTATGCTCTGCTTAAAGCATTATAGAAATGCTTCTGGCCCTCTTGGTCCTGTGCAATGGCATATTATGCCAACATACAGAACATGATAATTCCATCATAGCAACACAGAAAATTTTTCAAAACCACAAAATCTTAATAGCAAATCAGAGCTGACAGTGTGACCTCAGCAAAGTCACTTGTGCACAGAAAAAGCATTTAACTCCTGCACTCTAATCTTATCCATACGTGAACACGTTCCATCTGTTACAGCCGAGAAATGCCTGTTTCCACATCTCATTCACCTTAAAATAAATAACAGGTTCTATGTGTAAGATTCATTATTATTATTTGCCTAACTAGCAGCAGAAAGGCAAGGTATGCACTCACACCACACTAGCTTTTTAGTGCTAAATCCTAAGGGAAGTTGAAGGGTTGCAGGCAAAGCAATGTGGCTACTGTGTTAAGACTCACAAATTCCTTTAGAGGCTCAAAAGGTTAGGTCTTTCCCTCAGGTCCTCTTGACTTAGAGGCTTCCAGAGAGACTTTCCTGTCCCCTTTGACTAGTGGCAAGGATAAAGGTGCAGTTCAGGCTCTCAGCAGCACGGAGCATGGAAGAGCTGCTGGGCTGTAGATTTAGAACAGGCGTATCAGGCAGTGACTATCTAACATAGAGCAAAGCCTCTGATTTTGGACCGAATGCAACTCCTGATATGAGAGGACTTGACAAAACTGTCTCAGAAGCCAATGCTTTTCTTCTGCTACCAATTTCCTGTTTGCCATCACATCTGCTCCAAGACCTGAAAGCTGCTGCTTAGAGCTTTCCTTCATACATTGTCAAACTGGTCATTTTCATTACAGTCTATTGTTTCACCTCGAAAAGGTCTCTCTCCACGTAAGGTGTTTCACACTGCTCCTTCTTTGCCATTGGTTTATCTAATTGCTACATGTTCCATTGACTAGTGTTATTGAATTGTTCTTTTATTCCTTCATGAGGCCCCCCAAGAAAACAAGGAATACATCTGTTATAGGTGTTTGCTTTTTATCTTATGTTCAGCACTTTGGATCTTTCAACTCAGGATCTCATTTTGCTGAAATAGCGAGTCAGTTATAATAATGTGACATCCTGGAACAGCCTAATCCTATTGCAAAGTGGATCTTCCCATTAAGAATGATCCATCTAATGAGATATAGTAAACTACAGGGAGCAGACACAGACTAACCACATTACCTGCTTTTACTGAAGTATTTTTTAAAGGGAATTATTTTGTTCCACAGTTAGAAAAGACCAAGGTTTTAACTGTTGTGAATCACTGAATGCCTCCTAATGCCACATTCTCGTTAGCTTATGGCTTCCAAGACATTTTCTTTTTATCTTCAGTCTATTTGTCTGCACCAAAGTGTATTTTCTCTTTTACAGCGGTTGGCTAGAAGTGCTTCAGGCACACAACTGGGATAATCAAAGCTGTATTATTCTCCCTGGCAAATTCTTCTTCATGCATTTGATATACCAGCCAGCTTAAAGGGAGCTGGTTTCAGGCTAGCAATTTTAGAAGTGGATCACATTGTTATTATTTTTCCTCTCCCTACTTGATTCAGTGGAACCAGAGTTTGGCCAACGCCAGGAAATCTGAACAGCCTTTCAGAGCAGCTCAGTCTTGGCTGCTTCTCAAAGAGCTCTACAGCAGAAGAAAGAAATGATTTTGCAATAGAGGAAGGCTTTCTGAAGAAATTGTTTTCACTAGAAAAAGGCCAATTGAACCAACTTGGGGCATTTTGCAGGATGTGTGGATTTCATTGACTCTTTCACTGGAAACCAGGTCAATGTCACAGGCAAGGATGCCTGACTTCTTGCCAGCCCACATGCCATGCTATGGAGCAGTTAGCCCCCAAAACCTTCCTGCCCCAGCCCCAGCCAGGGCTGGAAGAGCTCCACTGTCCCCAGGGTACAGCAGTGAATCCTGCAGGAACTGGCTCTGGTAGGGCTTGGTGGTATGTGCCAAAGCAGAGGGGCTTTGCCACTCTGGGGTCTCTGATTTCAGAGGGCATTCTGCCCACCCTGCCAGTGGGTGTAGGTACAGACAGCTCTGGGCTTCCAAGAGCTTGGGAGTCCATGGGGAAGCAAAGGAAAGAAAGATGGGATTTGATATGGGAATTTCCTGGGGAACAAAATTCCAAATTCCCACTATGTTCTTCCAGCAGTGTAAATGTCCACATGCTCTCTACTGCCTACAAGCACTATAAATGTCTTTTCACACAGAGTATCATACAACACCATTAAATTCATTACCCAGCTTATACCTATACTTCAAACGGGTCAATGTTTTGGTTTTGTTTTCTTTTTAAAGCCAAGAGCCTTGTTCAAAGAACTAATTACAAGGGCCATATTCTGTTTTATAATGCACAAAAGTGAGGACAGGTTGGTTTAAAAGAAGAGAGACATTAAAATGTTAGCTTAATAATGTAGCTTTTTAATACAGGTGGCTCTAAAATACACATAATTGGGACACACAAACTACAAATCTACATTATTTTAATATGTCTATATTAATTTGCTACAATTATGAAAGGGTGGAAGATGTTCCAGACTTTTGTGCAATTACTTCTAATGCTGACTTTGCTTAGCTGTCTGCACCGGCTTTAAAAGCGGTCATTGTTACTTTGCCATTGCACGGCACATCGCATAGTGAAGGCAGCCTGCAACAACTGGTATCTCTTGTATTTTGTTATGGTTTGTCCTAGTGATGTGATTTACTGATGTGATCACTGCAAACTCCAATACCTTGCAATGGGTGGAGCTTATTGGAATACCCACATTTGAGGCTACAAGTACCGTTAGCGCACACATTACTTCAATGCAAAATCCACTGTGAAGAAATAAAAAAAAAATAAAAAAAAGACAGATGGAAAACCTGTAGTAAAAGAGTTATATGCAGGAAATCCCATGCCATGCACTTATCAAGAAAGTGAAGTATACATGATGAATGGTGCGCAGCCCCTGAACAAGGAGAAACGCCACCCAACCGGGTTCAAATGGCACTGTTGGAGGAAACCAGGCTTTCCGTTATAATCAGTTTGCTTTAAAATCGAGGTCTCATTTTTATAAGTGCTGTTTTCCTTTAACCACAGCTATGGAGTTCACACTGTGCGCGACTGCAGCAACTTTACTGTGACAACTCCAACACATTTTTTGGAAGCCTGATTATTTTCCAGTGGCGCTGAGGCACCTCTGCCTAACAGTCCTCTGTGAGTGGCTGTTTTCCCCTCGCCGTGCCATTATCCGCTGGCTCAAGCAGCACAATTTTAAGGTGAATAGTCCAGACTGCCTTGACTGCAGTCGCTGGGCAAAGGCATACCTTGCAGTGTGTAGTACTGACAGGAAGTCCAACATTGGAAGCTACCACAACTGTGAACGCCGAAGCCAACTCAATAGTGAATCCACTGCGGGAAGCATAAGAAAACACTTCACAATCACTCTTTGCATCAGCTTGGACTGATACCTTGCAGTGTGCCAAAGCCTTACCCGTTTCTTCTTTCGACTGTTTTATCTCCAACTGATTTTTGTCACAGGAATAAGTTAAGAGAACACGGAAGGGCTGAATAATGGGAATGGCACAGGCTAGTCATCTGTAGTAACCCAGCTGCATGGCTCATTGCATCATGGACTTTTACTACTCTACGCTGTGGTGAATCATGCCTAATTAGTAATTCAGTTAAACACCAGCAGAGGTCGAGTATGCATTAAGGATGAAAATTACCGTAATAAATACATATGGTTTTAATAGTCAGAAGCACACTGAGAAAACTACTGTAATCTTGCCATTTCCAAATGCACCTCCTGCCTCATTAATTAGGTCATCAGCAAGAGACTGTTCATGTAGACCTCTACACCTCAAACACATCCAGTATTAGTTTACAGGGTTATCTTTTTTCCTTTTCTCTTTCTTTCTCTTGCTTGTTTTGCATTCTTTCACTCTCTTCTTTTTCTCTTTCTTTCATTTTTTTAGAAAGACAGAGAAGTCAAATCCAGTTATCATTAAAATCAAAGCACAGCAAATCCAGAAAACTGCATTATAAACAAAACACTGGGGTAGCAACTTCTCAGATTGGTTCACACGCAAAGTTCACACAACCGTAATGACAACTGTGCACCTACCTTGATGGTGTGATTGGAGTGAGGTCTTTACCCATGGTCTGGATAACTCTTCTACCCCAGACCCAGAGACCCACACAGATCCCAACACCTCCATAAAACAGCAGCCAGATGGGAGTCGACGCTTCTTGCATTACACCACCTTGCTCATAGATAAGCCAGAGCGCAACAAGGGGACCAATTGCATTGCTGGAGAAACAGAAAAAACAACAACCAAGTTATAAAACTGCAAATAATTGACTTGGAAGAAGTCTCTTATTTTCTGTATGATTTTTCTTCATTGTGTGTGCAGCACTGTTTTGACTTGACCTTACAGGCAACAAACACCCTTTCTCGCTCAGAAAGGCTACAGCAGGGGACTCTTATCATGTTGCTTTTTCAGTTCTCACTTCATCACTGACCACTATAGCAAATGCTTAGAGGAATTTCTCTTTTACAAATCATTTCCTGAAATGACAGTCAGTAATACCTCATTAAGTCTATTCTGGGACAAACACCAGTATTTACAGTGCTAACTTGAAGTTATATTAAAATATAGCAATATGAGAGCTCTGCATCTTTAAAATTCAAGTATTAAATTGACTTTTTTTTTGTCGAAGAGGGAAATTAATAAATAAAATTACCATTGCAGACAAGACGATACAAATACAATCTAGTCTGACAACCTCTAATGTTTGGAGATATGATCAGAATGCAGCTGGGAAGGTGACTTAGACCACTTCAAACACATTGTAGAGCTAGTCAGACTGGATCAGAGAGGACGCTCCTTGGTGACACAGAGCTGGTGTAAGACCATTTTTCTACCTTGCTGCTGCTATCTAAAGAAACACTGGAAATCAGCAACCCTGAAGTGTCCACTCCTAATGCAGGTCACTTGATACTGGTGGCTGGAATCTCCATTGCTTGGAGTGAGACTTCTGACTTTATTCTGAAAAAGCATCAAGTTTCTAGACATAAGGGTTAGAATTAAAACATGAAAGCTGGTATCCAGTTACTTTAGAGGCTAAAAAGGAGTTAAGAACTACAACATCCCCTTTTTGTAGTTCTTTTGCTAAACTGAGTAGCTGCTAGTCCTGCTGAGCAGCATTTATCCTCAACCACAAAAGCGCAAGAAGCGAAGTAGTGCTGCACTTATGTCTAAATCATCATGAGAAGAGCAGAGCAAACCTGTCCAATGTAATTCAAAAAGTCTCAAACCAGCAGGAAGCTCCCCTCTTTGTAAAACAATAAGGAGAGATGGTCACCGCAAGCACTGCAGGCAGGACTGACAGCTATGCTCACCCTGCAGCCAGGACCAGCTTCTTGGTCTCGCTCCAAAGCACACAGATGGAGTAAGGGCCAATTCTAACATCATATATTGTGCAAACCAACCCACCATAACTGACAGTTAATAATTGACTTGAATCCCATCTCTACTAGATACAAGATGCTAGGGGCTGAGTGCTAATAGGCAAGAGATGAGGGTCCTCAGCATTGCAAAGCTTGGCTCATCTAAGTAACACAAGACCCTCCTTTCTTAAGGTCCTTGAGAAATCAAGCTCTGAACCCTGAGAAGAGGTCCTGCAAAGTAACACACAACAACATTCAAGCTTCAAGGCAAACAAAAATACTTGAATATGCCCTTTGATATAAAAAGGAAGAGAATGATTTACAGTTGAAAAAGACGATAAAAATAAATTAGAGCGATAACATAGATAGTATAATCCAGTGGGTTTGAAGACACTGGGTAGTATGATAAAGAACTAAATGCACTCTAAATAAAGAGTGATTTCCACTAGCAAAAATGACTTTAGAATTCTGGTCTGATACTGTGCCTGAGTATGCATTTACTTGTTGAGCTTTTGCATGAGTGAAAGGATGTTATACAGAAAGTCCTTAGTGCCTAAATGCAAGAGTTATTTTACCTTCAAGGAAGAAGGAATTCTTGATTGAAGCATTTTAATATTTAAAGATGACCTGCAACTTCTTTGGTAGTGTTTTCAGGTGTGGACTAAATTATTTGTACATTTAAATGCCTTACTGTGCATAGAAAAAGAAATGTAATTCACTGTACTTTCAACTGATGAATGCAGAAGGATGCATAAAGGCAACTAAAACATTTATCAGCTGAAGTGAAAATCGATCATCCCTTCTTTTAGTGCTGTATGACATGGGACAACTTCCCTGTTGAAAATAACAGGTACATTTGGAGCAAGCCCAGGCACTGATTCCTAACTGTTCTGAAGAGATTATGAATGGATATTTGTCAGTCCTAATGTAAATGGGAAGACAGAAAAGGCTTAAAAAACTATAGCAGCAAACTATGCTCTTTTATACTAAAATCCAGTTTTAATTATTTGCAAATGCTACAACTCTGTGAATCAACTAAGCTTAATCCTTGAAGAAAAGGTTATTTTCTTATTTGTGGTAATGGAAGGCAAGACAAGGCAAAGCTCAGCTCCCTTATGCTCAGTCTCAGAGAATCCAAGTGGCTGATGCTGCCCAACAGATCAGAAGAGATGACACTGATGCCCACAGAGGCAGCATTTCTGATACCTTCCCTGTAGGAAAAGAAAGCAGAGGAGCACTGGATCCATATGTGCTTGGAAGGCAAAAAGGCAATTAACTGCATTTTCACTTGGGGGTATCTGCACTAGTGATTACCTACACCAGAGAGACATTCTCCTCTACCTGTAAATCACGTTCAACCTGACTTAGCGTTCAACTTGCAGGGGCAATGGCATCTCCCAAATGCCTGCAAGTGGCTACCAACAGCCAGCAGACTGGGAAGTGGTGTGCAACCAATCTACCACCATCACAAAAGAGTTCATTGATAGAAGACAAGTCCCAACAGGAGAGTAAGAAAGAAACAACACAATAAAAAACATAAAAAGACATTGTTAGATTAGAGACTTTGCTTTGAGACCTCCTGCAATTAACGATGTCTCCTACAGCTCAGTGACTAAGCAGATGAACCACAAGGATGCTGGCTAGATGGGAATGTGGCATTCACAGTATTTCCCACTGGTTCTATCTCATTTGACTCAAGACATGGCAAGCAGAAAAAAGACCTCAAATCTTCCATTCATTTGGCAAAGATTCATTCCTCAAGTCTATTTTCAAGAAGTGATTTTCTCTTACTCTCCCACACAGCTCTTCTACTTGTCTTAACTAACTCTGGTTTGTGAAGCTCCAAGTCCTATTTGTGGTAGGTTAGAGGGAGTAGAAAAAAGTCTGAGATAGTCACCCAGGGCTCTGAACTCCTACCAACATCTACCTGTGTGTAAAACTGCCATTAGGTTCCTATGTAACTGAAGCACTTTCAAGGATGTTACTGCATTATTTAGCTACTGGGTTGAAAAGCCAAGGTAAGGTACTCCTGTCATGGTATAACTTTAGTTTTGCACACCTACATGTTTTCCCACTGAACACAAGGATAGCCATTCCGAGTTAATTTTAGGATGAATTTATAAAACATTATGGCATCGGCAGCCTAACTCCTGAGTCTACCTGTCATGAAGTGTATTCTCCAGGTCCAGTGTTTTTCACCATCTCTGTTGGGCTCTGCCAGCCCGTTACTCACAGGACATTGCAACAGGAGTGATGCACAGGAGCTGTTTGCCTTCCCTGGAGGTGTGATACAGGACTAAATGCCATCTACAGTAATACTTGTACTTGCAGATGTGTGTCACAGTGGTTCAGTGAAGTGCTGCTGAGTGCTTCTGAAGTGCTGCCTGCCTGCCCCTCATGATGATTTCGCTAGCTCTCTTGACTAAAGTGAATTGGCACAACTTCTCTTCCTCTGCTTGCTTGTGCCAGCTGAGAATCTGTCCTGCACCATTTATAAAGCTGTTGTGAAAGACAGCATTTGACAGTGAATCTGAACTATAAATAGAGCTGGCTTCTTCTCTTCTCTGTGAGACAGATAGTATTACCAACAAAAAAAAAAAACCCTATATTCAGCTACATTGAAGCAGGCTTAAAGTTTCCCATGTGCACATACATGAGCAGAGATTTTTGGACACCCTTGGATCATGAGCCCAGTCCCTTCTCTGGAGGAGAAAGAACTACAACCATTTTGGTTTGGACTTTTTTTTTTTTAAGTAAAAAGTGAAGGGTTTTTTTCAGTAATGGAAGGATGCCATCAGCTGAATGCTCTATCACCAAATTCCATCAAACTTGTCATAATGTTTTATGAGCTAGCAACACTGCTGTTACCTCACTGCTTATTTCAGAGCAGCAGTGAGTTGCTCAGAAAAACAATCTAGTTGTATGCTCTGAATAAGCTTTATGTTATAAGACACAATCTACAGGCTACTTGATGACCGTGCACTGATTCTCTGCTACCTGAAAAAGCAGGCTGTGTATTAGCAACTTTTTCTGGTTGAGTGAAAGAAGCTGGAGACATACATTAGTGCTGATTAAAACTGAATCACGAGCAAAATCGCCATACGAGACATCTATAATAGGCTTCAAATATTACAAGTAAAATTACACAATCCCCAGTCATTTGACTATTTCCCAAACCAGGATTTCATAAATGAACTTTCCACTGGGAAAATAAGCGGGGTGAGGTTACTGGATGTGCTGCAGTTACGCCTAGAGACATCACCCAGTTGAGTAAGGATACAAGATAGATACGCCTGTCTGAACAACAGGAAAAAAATAGGTCCTAATCTCCAGAGATCTCAGATTATCGAGAGTTTGATCCTAGCTCCAAGACCCAGACAACTTTGAAATAGTGCACAGACCATAGCGCAATAACAGTGTGTCATAGCTGTGCCCTGTGAAGTGCAAAGCTTTGTGTGCATTAATGAGTCAGGAAGACTACGTATTCTTTTTGTAAATGCTGGTCCTGAAACCCCAACTCCCTGGACCCTGGAGGACTGGGTCCATCCTCCCCTTTTGCCCACTAACATCAGCCTTCCCCCAGCAAGCCCAGTCATGGGCCCTGCTCAAAGCAGGATGGGGAGGTATTCCTGTGCCCACCAGAGCCCTGCTGTTGCTTGCTGCTTCTTTCTGGCTTGCCTGCACGGCACAACAAAGACACCGTGTACCTGTACAATAAGGACACAAGTGAAGATTCATATCTACTGGAACTGCAGTTCCAGGACAGACCGCTATTAAAAAGGGAAGAAATCAGATTTGAGGCTGCTCTCAGTAATTGTAATGCACATATTAGCTTCCTAAATATTCTAAGTGATCTTGACTGCAGCGCTCAAGGAGGAAATAAGAAATACTCATTCTGTAATCCAGCCTTATTATAGCTCCTTTAGACTCCTTATTTAGCCAGGAGACTGATTCCCACTAAGCTCCCTGTGTGCAATAAGATACTGGCAATATTCTGGTCCTTCCTTCCTTTAACCCCATTGCTTTTAAAGGAAAAGGGGAAAATATGAGTCCCACTGCTGTTTGTGTGCTCTGGCCTAAAAATCTAGTGAAATCTGTAGGGAGGCAAAAAGAGAAATTTCCTTTCCCTGCATTTTGGCCAAGCACGTTATTGCCTAGTTTCACTTGCATTGCTTTGCTCAACAGTTAATGCCCTATCTGGTAGTAGTTCAGTTTCCCTTAAATACTGAAAGAATGTCTAAAAATAGCTCTAAAACAGTTTTAAATCCTATCTTCAGTAATGTAGCCTATATCATCTGAATAATAAGAGAGTCATTCTTTGTCTAGCTTATGCCACAGATCTACATGGCCTTAACCTGCAGACTCTAACATGAATAACCCCTTTTTCGAATAATACTTAAGTATGAATAGGCAAGGGTAGTCCTGAAATCCTCCACATTAAATTTAATTAGAGCAGCCACATTCAAACAATTTAGGCAGCAGGAACTTGGCAAAACTGAGATCCCCTGCACAAGTGTGAAGAGTCTGCAAGTAGGTTTCTCCTCCCTACAGCAGCTAAACCTCAACACCTGCCCCTTGGCATCCATGGACATAGGTGGGTGGCATGGTCTGTGGTCACCCTCTTCAGGTGGAGCATCCTGGATCTTGCCATCACCACAATAATAAACCAACCTTCCTCCATAGCTAGACACAAGCCAGGGCACACCACTCCTTCTGTCATTCCTGGGTTTTCTCCTGTGACAGTGGGAATAATGGCCTGAGGTGGAGACGGCAGGTAGGAAGGGACAGAAGAGGCTACCCATTTATAGGAGAAGAAATCTGAACGAGACTAAACACATGCACAGAAGGGTGTGTAGGAACATGAGGCTTAAGCTTTTTTCACAGCATAAACAACAGACTTTAATCAACAAAACTCCTATGGAACTACAGTATCTTTCTGTAGGTCAACCTGCTTCAAATGCAAGCATTCAAGGAACAACGAGCTCCAGAGAATGCTTGAGTCAACAAAAACATCTTCTCATTTGCATGGATGGGCTGTGGAGCCAACACACAGTTTGCTCATAGCTTTCTCATTCCCAACCCAGTAGCAAAGCAGCCACAGTCACTGTTGTGCTGAGCACAGGAGATACCTATGGGTTTAGCAGCCCTCTGTAGACCCTTTCAGAACAGCTTGCCCACCTGTGCTTGGTTTCAGGAACTAGTTAATTCAGACATGCTTCCAGACTGTGAAACACACTGTAAACCCTACAACTCCACTGACTCCCACACTACCCACATTTATTTACACAGGTAGGCTGCTGTGGCTGCAGCACTGAGCTTCACTATTCCTGCTGAACTAACCCATATTTACAGGAAATAAGCTCAGCCCAACTCAATCATAGGTGCATATAATCCCCACTGGCCAACAGCGCCCAGGCTCCTGTCCTCTCGGGAAAGCTGGCTCTCAGCAAGCATTTAGGAAGCTGGCAGTCCTCCTTGTGTCACGCTCCTGGCCCAGTTGTTTTTTGCATCCTGCCCTTTTTATTCTCGTGTTGCCCTTGCAATGACCTGACGTGCTCCCTTTGTGCTCCGGTGCTGAGCCAGTGGGACCTGCTCACTCAGCGCTGCTAATTAACTTCAACAACAACATTTTTTGCAGCAGTTCTGCCCCAACACATTTAGTCGGGATTTTAAATTCTTTAGGTTTCATTGAGCCCATGTGCACGATGGTGTCACAAGGCTCTCGGCCCAGCTCAGTTAGTCCCAGCCCTGGAAAAGCTCCAGCATCCTTGACACAGCACATATAAGCTCTGTGGCAGGGGGGCAGGAGGAGATGGTGTGAACAAAACGGTCACCCAAACAAGGAGTTACCATGACTCCCTGTTGCTTTTAACGCACAACTGCCCCAGCCAGGATCCCTGCTGATGTCAGCCCAAACACAAGCCCTGACTGCTACAAACATCAGCTCCTACAGCAAATATGGCTAGTATCATGATGCTAAGAAGAATGATCTTGGAACAAAGTGGGGTCTAACTACCCTTATTACAAGTTAGTTCTGCAGTCAAAGGCAAAATACTGATATAGCTCTTCCAGGTCCAGGGGTAAAGCCTGGACAATGAAACAAAGTAGATCTCCATTTCATTTTTTGCCCACTATTTTTTGCTATTCGAACTATATGAGACCCTTCTGCTCCATAAAGTGTTTCTGAGCTGCATCACGGTTCAGTCCATACCATACGCCTCATGCTTAAATATGCTCCAAAACTGGTAAATCATTTAACTACCTGCAGTCTTTAATTTTTATATTAACTTTTACTTTTTCTCTCTCTCTGCTTCTCTTATGTGCTCCTGTCCCTTCAAGGAATACCAGCAAGCAGCCTGATGGGAAATACATAGGAAGCATAGGAACAAGTGAGTTCCAGGATGCAGAAGGAAAATGCAGGGAACAAACCCAGAGAAAAAGATGTGGTTAATAGAGGGGCCCTAAATATACAAATGAGGAGTTTAAAACCAAACGCAGAGGAAAAAGAGATTTTAATGACAGGATTCAAGGCTGAGATTAAAAACTGAGAAGCAGCTTGACAGCAGCACCTAAAATGAGAAGGAAATTGAATGAAGGAGGGACATGGAAAACAGCAGCCTTCAGTGGAGGATGGACTGCAAAGGCTTGCTTTCAACAGAAATGTGGACAGAAAGGCGTGATACTAGCTAGGTTCTACCACACTATGTTTAAAACAGCTCACTGCCTTCCAGGCTCTGCAGATCCTTATGCAATATGTGGAGGAGCCAAAAGCCCAGTAAGAAGTCTTCTGCTCTGCTAGACAAAGACTGGCAGAATGCCTCTGCTACATAATCCACAGGATAGAAATCTGCATTCACAGTGTTCTATCTACTCAACCTTTTTGGTATACAAAGAGGTCTTTAATTCTTATTGCTGGACTGCAGTACAATTGTAAGGATGGGTTCCTATCCAGTCCTGCTCTCACGATTACCTTGCATTTCCTATCAGCTTTGACAAAACAAAACTAACTCCTTCTTTAGTTCTGCAATTACATGAATTCAGCTTAAGAAGAGATTTTGGAATAAAAGCATTTAATAAAAACACATACTTCCTGGCAACTCTGGTACGATCACTGACAGAAACAGAGATCTGCAATATACTAAAAGGTATGATTTTTCAGGAAAGGATATTGCCAAGGCAACAAGACAGTCCAAATGCAGAATTCTGAGGGAATTAGACTTTAAGATGCAACAAAGCATAGAGTCCAAATGTTGTCCTTCATCCTGGCTGCCTCTAATCAACTACAAATTTGCTTTCTGAACTGACTGCATCCTTGCAGATCTCTTCTAACAAATTCTGATAACCTTGCCTCTTACACAAGAGGCAGGTGATGCTTGCATAAACATGTGAGTCCTTGAGAAGTATGTACAGACATCACCTACAGGGAATAAAGAGGCAGGGGAACCTACTGGCATAGGCTGTGAACTCTGTGGAATGGTTATTTCCCAGCGTCCATTACAACAAATATCAGCTGTGTTTGTCCTTATTCCTATGTTCCCTTGGCACTTGATGCTGGCCACTTGCAGAGCATGGGCACAGGCCTCCAGGGATCTTTGCTCTTGTCTGGTGTGATACCTGGTAGATCCTTGCAAGTACAAAGGGAATAATAACAGGAGTGAGGCCAAGGCAGCTGTTCAGAAAGCCCTCTTCCAAACTCCCAGGACACTGGATGGACAGGGATGAGAGAAGACACGTTTGTAAATGTTTTCAGGATAAGCTGTGAGTTAGACTGCATGGCAAACAAGAGTGAGGAGCAATAACTGTTCTCCTTGCTGAGTCAGACAGCGTTTGCCCAGATGCCGAAGGAGGACTATGAAAGTTATGAACACTGCAAAGCCCCACTACAAATGCTGAAACAAATACCCTCAGGGCAGAGCAGGGGTTCAGCAGGAAGGGAACTCAGTATGGCCCCAGCTACAACCCAAACAAGGAACAATGCTTTGACAAGCAGCTTCTCAGGGGGCCTTATCACAATACAGGAAAGGGCGCCTAGTAAATACCATGTGGATCATTCCAGGCCTAGGGAAAAGGCAGTCCAGCCAAATCCTAAAGGAAAAATACGCAGTGTTCCCAGGGACAGGGCAAAACACCCAAACTGCCCTTCAGCCACATTCCAGCAAGATGGCAAGGTGCAACAGGGCCCTGCAAATACAGCAATTTCACAAGCAGATAAGCAATGGGAGTGCAGACAAGGAAAGTATAAAACGCTCCATCCTTGGCATACATCCTATGTCCTTCAGTCAAAAGTCTGTACTTTGTGGAATAAAACAGAGCCAAGCCTTCAAAGCAAAAGAAGTTTGCAAATCAGTGAGTGAAAAGACACTGTTTCACCAGGGTCCGACCAGATGATGGAGGACAAAGAGCTGCAGATAAACATCTCTGAGACCAACTTGATTCTGCCAGCTGCCTGAGTCATCATGAACATGAGATAAAGATTCCGGAAGCATGATCCTTTTCCTTTATTCCTGGGAAATGATGTTAGTGCCGTGGGAGTTAAGGACAGATACATGTCAGCCAAATGACTGACAGATGAACTCATTGGCTTCTTCCAAACTCAAGGAGCAACTCAGTGGCAATAGTGGCTCTGGATAAAACTCTTGCTGGGGAGTACAGCATGCCAGAACTAGGCTGGCAGATGGGAAACTTCTTTAATGAGCACTAGGAGATGAGCCATAGCCCATGTCCCCTCTGCATAGCGCATAGGAATGTGCCTTAGGGGTATCTCACTTTATTTTGGTAAGAGAGGTGTGGCAGCTGGTGAAGTTGCATGGGCAGTCTGTAACTTCAGAAGGACTTTGATGTTAAGGCTTGTTAGATTTTCTGGGTTATTTAGTGATACGCTGCCTCACACAGCCCTAGACCCTGGAAAACTCAAAAGAGTCAGCAAAGGGAAGTCTTTAAGGGCTGCAGCAATCAAAATAAAGACATTCTTCACACACCTCTTTTCACAATATGATGAAAAGATGAAATCTCTCTCATGACAAAAGTAGTCTAAACCTCTCATTTGCTGATGGTCTCTGACCTTGCAGTTAAAAGAGGCTGCAAACTCTGCAGGGCTGGGACTGTCCTGTTTGTTTTTACAGGGGTTGGCATGCCAGGGGGAGTCTCAATGCCTCAAAGCTTATCAAAATTAAACCTGAATTAAACTAATTACTGCACAATTATTTAGCAGCGACTAAAAAAGATGTTAACATTGAGAAGAAAATAAGCCTATGACTGAGCAGCCCAATTTCTGGAAAGCACCAGGGGCATCAGTGTCACATGTTTTGTGAAACACAGCCCTGATGATCATCTGCCTGCAGACATGAATACACTTTCCTACCAGCTAAGCTGGCAAACCTTGCTCCAAGCACTTAAACTGCAAAATCGCTGGTTTGTGAGATTTCATTCTCTTACCTGACATCATTACCTCCATGAGCAAAGGATCCAAAGCAGGCTGTTAAGATTTGGAGGAAGTGGAAAAGTAGATGGACCTGAGATGTGTCTTTCTCTTCCTTATCCTCTTCCACGGGTTCAGCTGGGGGCCGGTTAGGATCTGCAAGTTCAGAGGCTAACTTCATTTCCACCCCACCTTCCTCTGCCTCAATCTCTGCCTCGGCCACTGCATTGCAATAGCTGGAGTAGCTGTCATAGCGGACTCGCTTCTTGGAGTAGGAGACAGTGTCTCCCACTAACTTCTCACTGTCCTCTGGAGTTGATGTATCCGCTGCCTTAAAGGAGGAATGCACGGGCATGCCACAGATAGCAGCTGTGTAACACGTATAACTGTTGTTGCGGCGTAACAGTTTGTAGTTGTTTTCTTGAGCAGGCCTCTCATCGGTGGCCCTGTCCAGGTGTATTTTGTGGAGCAAGTCTTTGTATAAACCTGAGTCCTTGTGCACAGTGTGATAAACGTGGCCATCACTCCTCACCTGGCCATCGAAGCTGAAGGTGCCATTGGAAACGGGTGATTTCACCGAGGTGTGCGTCATTGAAAATGCCCTTCCTAAAAAGACAGAGATCTGGAGTTTTTATTTCTATGAAATGCAATGCAGAAACCTCCTCCCTCTCAATTTGTGAGGCAATAAACAGGCAGAAATCCAAGAATACTGGACAAGAAAGGTCAACTTGCAATAGATCGCATTCAATTCACTGCAAAATAAGCTCTCTCTTCTGCATGAAAAGAGCATTGTACCACCGTTGGGTCTCCCCCAGCCACACTGTATGACCTGCAGCAAGTCAGTGGGTATCCTCTATTCAAAGGTGATATGTGAAGGTGAAATCCTCAGGTGCTTTGAAAAAGTAATTTTGATAAAATTCTTCTCTTGTAAAATAAGCTTTACTTTTTGTGAGGTTTTGAACTGAACAGGTGTAATGAGGAACCCTGGAAAGGTGGTTTACTGTAATTTCAGACTGACTATGAGGTTACCACTCAAAAGTAACTGCGTTTGAGAGGCATTTATGTAATTTCAAAATAATTTAAGAAAGAAAAACAGTTACTGTGCTGCAGAAAGGTTTCTTCAGCTATTCCAGCATTCTGTATAACTTATGCCTAGGAACATGATGCTAGTTATTCCCACTGTATACATTTAACAGCAGCATACACTGTAGGATGCATATCACGGCTAAGGCAATATTTCTGAAGAAACTATCTGTTTCATTTCCTTACTTCCCGGATTTCCCCTGTTCCCCTGTGCAACATACAGAATTGAGTTTAGCTATTTTTAAATTGGAAGCATGTGTCATGGCTTCATGTCATGACTTACAGCAGTTTAATATGTTAGGCATTTATTAACCAAATTACAGGGCTGTGCAGATGTTAGCAAAGTGATATCAAAGTCAGCAGACTGCTAAGTGTGTGGGGGTACAATCCCACCACACGAGAACAAAAAGAGCTTTATGCCCACAAGCCTGCTTCTTACATACATACAATCAAACAACAATGTATGAGATTTTTCTAGTGGAAATACCCCAAATGGTCATACATTTATCAAGTAAAGCTCAAATCTTTTCATCTCCTGTGGTAGTATGCTAATCATCTTTATGCTGAATTTAACCTTCATACATCAGCAATTTGTGTTCTCTGTATTTTTCCACTGTTTAAAAGGATGGAAACAACATTCAGGTTACAAAGTAAAGCAAAAGGGAAAGTAATTTCTGCTTTCAGCATTTTTTAACATTGAAGTACAGAAACAAAATATTATCATTTTCAAGTCCTTTCTAGAAAACATCACTTGTAACTGAGCCTCTTTCCCAACAAATGCTGATGAGGGACTGAGCTGGAAATCACAAACACTAACTTACCATTTGTAACAGAGACCTACTTGCAGTTAAGAAATGCTATCGAAACAGGGAGAATATAAACCCTTGGCGTTGCCTTAGTTTCTTACCATATGGTACACGGGGATGGTTTCCATTTGCAATAGTATCTGATGCCCCAGCAGCTTCTGTTACTGAGCCAGTAAGGGGAACTGTGCTCTCATCAGATGCTTTGGCACCGGGAAGCTCTTTAAAGACTGGTGTTTCTTCATCTTGAATTTTATCAAGACTTTCATCTGATATCCTTGACAGTGCAGCATCTTTCTTTAACCGGCCTAAGGAAATAACAGTACTGTAATTTTAAACGCAACCTATCTGTCTAGCTGCTTATGTTTCCACTATTGCATGAACAGCATAGATACAATAACCTGGCTCCGTTTCACACACATTCTTTATTTATTTCTAACACTTATCTTTAAATTTGTCTGAGAAAATTCTAAAGCATCTTTGTAACTTCCTACAAAATTTGCCAGAATAGATAAATGATATAAAGCACTGAGTTGCTTATTTATTAATGAAATCTGAAACGTTTCTCCATGTTTTAAATGCTGCGTTTGTTGAATAGCAAAGAAAACAAGAAAAACACTCTCAGCTTAAAGCTGTGACCAGCCCAATTGACTGCAAAGTTAAAGAAGTCACCTAAAGAAAATCATTCTTCCAGATTTTTCCTCTTTAACATTTCCTGAATAAAACATGAAAACCCGATTATATTCCAGGATTTATTATCCTGTTTCTGCTGAGGTCCAGAAAAAGTGAGCACTACAATGGATTACCTAACAAGGTTTTGGATTTCTACCACTGCAGGCATTTAAGAGCAGGTTACACAAATACATGAGGAATAGTTTAAGCACATTCTGCTTGTGGGTGGGGACCGGAGTAGGTGACCTCTCAAGGGCACTTCCAGCTCTGCAATGAAACTTCTCATGGTTTTACATCACCCGCATTTCATGAAGCAAATTACTTACTTTCTATTTTTCTCTTCATCCAGGGGCATACAAAAATCCAGACTAAGACAGCAAATACTAAGGATACACCAACTGATATTAGAGCAATGGCCCACATTGGCAATATCAATCCCAGTACTGTGAAGACAAAGAAATAAAACCCAAGCAACCATAAATTAACATGACTTAATTATATCAGGCAGTGGAAGACCAGTCTGTTGCAGAAAACCCTGTGTTCACAATGTGTTCAAAACCAAAATGAGCTAATCATTTTTAACATATACATCAGTTACTGCAGTATTTAAAGATCTAATTGACATCACAAACATTTACAGGTTTAGTCTTCCAATTTCATTACCCCACTGTGTCCTTATTTCCAAAGAAGGCAGGGGAAAAACTCCCACATCAGGGCTGCTAAAATAAGCCTGCAGTGATTTTATTCACTAATGCATGTCAGACCATGTTGCCCATTAGGGTAAGTATTTACCTGACCTTTGCTCTGGTTAATAAAGCCTGATGCTTATCTTAATCTAAGCCATAATTTGCTAATGATAATAGCTAAATGTAGCATTTGAGAGCTCAGGTTTCAGTCCTGCGATGCACAATCATGCCGGTAACTTTAAGTATCCCCCCCCATCAGCTCCTTGCACTTGTTCAATTGAATGATCAGACCTGTAATGAAGAAAGAGCTTGGACCATGAACTTTCAAACCCTCATATTCATACTTGTCTTGAAATCTACGTGATTAATTCATCCTTGTAAGTAAATGTTGCCATGACAGAGGCCTTGGAGAGTAAATACGTATTTCCCAAGTATCAAAAACAGAGTCCCACCTTTTTATTCACACACTTCAGAGACTGCTAAGCTGAAACAGAAGGGACATTAAGATTCTTATTTCATTTATTTTGCTTAATGAGTCACTGCCGAGTGCCTGACCTACTTCTGCAGTGTACAACTGATGAGGAAATGTTGGTTATACAGCTGATTTACTGTGAGACATCTTGGATACATAGCCAATTAGACTTATGAAAAGGGAATAGTTATTTTACCCTCAAAGTGGGAACTTCTCAAGCTTTTTATTCATTTCAGTAACACTGTGAAGTAGAATCTAGTGACTGCATTTATTGAGTGCATCTTGTGTGTCAAGTTTTAGAGAAAACAAATTTCTGTTCAGAAAAGGTCACTTTCTAAGGCTGCTTTCTTTAATTCAGGGACATGTTCAGGCGTCTCTCTTCCACAATAATCCAATCTAAAGATAATATTTAATGACCAGTCTTCAATAAAGTAGTCAAGATCAGTGATCATCTATTTTCTGAGCTCTTTTGCTGCAAATGCATGTTTAAATGTAACCTGCTTAAGTAAAGTTAAATATAAACACATAAATACAAATATATAAACATAAATGTGTAAATATAAACACACAAACATAAGTTCAAATAGGAACACAAACATGAGTAAACACAACTATAAACAAACATATAAATGCACACAAAATATACTAATATACAAAATAAGTCCTGAAACGGGACACGTATCATTTCTTTCTACTGAGCTGCAATGAAAACACAGCACCCAAGGAAAAGGGTGCATTTAGTGTAGAAACAGGCTTGTGGCTTCTTATCATTTAAGGGATATAAAGAAGTAAATTTAATTAATCAGCTCTGGGGTAGATCTGCCGGAACAGTGACTCTGCTGATTTCAGTGTGTTCAGATTCATGACGCTGAAGCTGGCAGCTCAGTATTTCCCATTTCTCTAAAGAGGGATTTTCTTTTGTAGCTCTGCTCTCCCCTACTAACTGGAGCGATCAGAAGGAAGTCACAAAAAACACATGCACAAATAGAAGCATGCGGGGAGGTGTATGATTTACTTTTGAATTTGTTAACTCCTAACATAGGAGATAACCATACAATGTCAACGGCTATCTGACAGCACACTGGCAGACCATCATTAGACACTGTGGGAAGCCTCCCTCCCGTGGATGGCTCACTCACCTGGTGCCCCCGTGTACATGATGGAAAACACATTAATAGCTATGGTAGCAGCATAAAACACTGGAAGTGCGCGAAGACCATTGGGCACAGGATCTTCCTGCACAGAAATTGTGGAGAGAGGAAAAAAAATATTAGCAGGATTTTCCACCAGATTAATGTCAGCATGAACAACCATGAGGAAAACACGTGCTTTTGAGTCAGTGCCAGTTAGGTGGAGCTCTTGGGTGGATGGCGAGGAAAGCATGGTGATCTGTCTGGTTACACCCAAATGCACATTGCTGGTCCCTTCAACACTAGTGTTCTGGCTTGACACTGCGAATGGGGACCAGGAAGACAGTTTGTACTATCAGGTCAGCTGCAGACCTGCTGGGTGATCTGGGACCAGGTTTCTTTCTGGGAGTGTTTTCTTACCTATTGTGTCTCCAAGGTGAGGAGTCCCTTTCACTTGACACAACTGAAGGGTGCCCAGCAGCACAGAGCTTTGACATTTCTGAGCTCGGCTACAAGCCTCGGTGCAATATGCCCATCACAAGAACTTATTCCTAACCTCTCAGTTTCAACTGAGACAATCTGACACCTTCCACCAGCTAACAGAGATCTCCAAAATGTTAAGTGTCTGGCCGTACTGAACAGACAGTATACATAAAGTGAGCATCCACTGTTTAGTACACTGCTGTGCCTACTGCCCACTGCGGTCTCGTGCCCTCGGTGCTCACAAGGAAAGGCTCAGCTGACGGCGCAGCGGAAATGCACTGTGCGAGCCATGTTAAAAAGCCTTTGTGAGGAGACTGCTTTGGCCTTTTGAGTTGCTCCATGTGTTTGCAAAGAGCCTGGCAAAGCTAAGGGCTGGCAAATGAGGTTTTGTTTCTTGCTGCCACGAGCTAGTAAAGGGAGCCAAGAGATGGCTGCAGCCACCCTGCACTCTGCCTTGGTCCTGAAGCATGATGCAGCACTGCCTGTATCCACAGGGCCAGCTGCTATTCACAGACACCCCCAAGAAGGGCATGAACCCCTACACCAGGCCATGGGCTCACCAGCTAAAAGGCTGCTCTTTATTTATGCACACACACAACACAAGTCACTACCAGCTTATACCAGAGGCTCTACAGATCTTACTACTTTGTGAATGGCACAGATGGCAGTCAGAAGACAATTTCCTTAGCTTGAATGCTTTCTGCCTCTTGAATGTTTAAATATGTTGCTTTTATACAAGAGCTCTTGTGATTTTGATGACTAATTTCTCAAGTTATTAAGTTTTGAATGGAATAAAGGAACTTCTCCTCATCCTTTATGCAACTTGAGGAATTTTAAATTCAGAGCTGAGCCTGATCAAATTTATCATCTGCTTTCATCACTGACATTTATTTACATCAAAAATAAAGAGTGATGAATCTGAGGTTACAGGTGGTGCTATTTATAGCAAAAGAATTAATCCCTCATCTATTTAAGTTTCCTGTATAACTGCTAATAGAGTGTCCCTTATTTTAGGTCACTGTTATGCATTGCACTCCCACATTTTAGCAAGCTGGATGGTACAAGACAAATGGAAAGAGCAGATAAGTGTTCTGGTTTCCAGTTCATGCTGGGTGGCAGGTAAATACTCTTCTACACTAAAGATATATGTACTGATGTTATTTCAAAGCTGCCACTTTTGACTGAGGTCACTAAAACCCACCGATCCAGGGTTCTTGAGAATCTAGGAAATATGCAGATGCCCACCTTCTACTGTCTGGTGTGCTAGAAAACCAAAGCTTTAAATTCTACAACTAGGAAAAACCAATTTGGGTATCTCCAAAGGATGGTTGTTCAGTTTAAATAAGAGTCAGAATGGCCATCATGAGGCTGAATCAACGCCAACAAGTTTATACTAATACAGATGCAATCTCAATGTACCGTCCTTTAATCAAACAGAATACACAGTATTAATTATTACATAGCACCTTCTAAGCCTTAAATACTTGCCGCATTACTTATGCTGAGCTTTCAGAACTGCTAAGAGCAGTACCGTTCCAATGGCTATAAAACACAACCAAGCTGCAAACTTCCAACACTGGAAATGCTAGCACTCAAATGGGAATCTAGAGCGCAGCCTTCATACTGAGCACTCATTATAACAGTGAGATTTCTTTACCTTGTTTAAAATGAAGAATCTAATCAGCACGAAGAGGACTCCAGACATCAAGCCAGATAACAGTGGGGAAATAAACCAAGAGGCAACTGTGTAGAAGAAAGAATGAAACAAGAAATAAACAGCATTCTTGCATAATAGTTAAGTAAGCAGTTGATGAGCCACAAATTTAAAACAGTTCTTGTACAACTTCAATGAATGTTTTGTATGTTTACTTACAACTGGCACAACTCAGTGTCCAGTGACACTCATGAAAATCAAAGTAATACTAGGCACTATTAGAAACATTGGCCAAAGCATTTCCTGATAATTTTGCAAGTTTAGCAATCAAATCCATCAGGAAAGTTTCTTTTTGTTTGATGCAAAGGGGACCAAAAAAGCCCTGTAATTTCCTAATCACCATGCTCACAAAGGTTGCAAGCAAGTGGAAAGCAACTGCATCTATTAGGATGCCATGCTGCTTGCAGGGTAAAAGCCTCCATTTCCAAAATGCCATGGCAGCATCAACGGTAATGAATAACACACATACGTTTTCTGCAGGACAGATTTTCAAGTGTCCAGGACTGATTTAACTGAAGTAGGTGGCAAAACTCCCACTGATTTCAATAAAACTGGATTAGGGCAGAGCTCTGGAAATCTCATCCAGAGTGATTTACTGTTTGCAGCATGGTTAACATTGATTCTGCTGTCATTACAAACTCCCTTCTACTTTCAACAGAATTAAAAAAACAAGCATTGCTCCAACTTCTCTAAAACTCAGCTGTATTTCCATGTCTTCAGCATCAAACCCTGTGTTTAACAGAGGGTTTAGATCATGACTTGGGTTACAAGGCTTCCAAAACAATAACGAAACCTCCTTC
Source organism: Agapornis roseicollis (assembly GCA_002631895.1). Lineage (NCBI taxonomy): Eukaryota > Metazoa > Chordata > Aves > Psittaciformes > Psittacidae > Agapornis > Agapornis roseicollis. The sequence goes on from NDXB01017099.1 coordinate 66,620, forward strand.
GCATCCCTGCTTGGCTGTACTGATCCTGCCAATGGGAGGCTGCGAGTTAAACATGTTGTGTATGCCCAGCTTTCGCCTCCCTGAAGCTGGTGGGTGGAGAAACATGACTGTGGGCATTCACATGATGGCTAGCATTGTCGAGAGCAAGAATGGGGTGGTATGAACTGCCACAGAAAGAATTAGAAGAGGAGGAATGTCACCTTGAAGCATGGCTCTGAGGAACAATGTGTCCTCAGCTTACACTGGGGCAGTGCAGCTTATGTTTTACCGCCTTCTCCACTGGAGACACACAGCAGCCCTTTATGAACATAGCGTCAGTGCATCCTCTGCATGACAGGACCGGGGTGGAAAACCATTTAAGGAGGGAGTGCTATCAGCACAAACAGATTTCAGGGAATGTTTTTTGCAGGCAGTGCACACTATTTCACATAGCCTCACACATAAAAGGAAACAGGACTTACCAATCTTGACAAGCTGCATCCACTGGACTCCCTGTGTGCCAATTGCCACCAGAGAAAATCCAATCGTAGCACCTACAATGCAATGGGTCCCCGATATCGGGAGTTTCAAGAACGATGCAATCAGCTGCCAAACAGCAGAACCTAGGAAAAAACCCCAAGCATATGGTACAAACAACAACAGCAACAGTAACCTCATACAGAAGATTCTTTGCCACATACCCACATTCTTTTACGAGCACTGCCTACACTCCACATGCACAACAAAGATCTCCTAAAGAGAGTTTTGTTCCTGTTCTATCTCTAAAAGTAGATACTAAGACAGTTTAATAGCAGCTTTGAATGCTGCATCTTTCTCATGACTTTTTATTACTAACAGATCTTCGCACTGAACAACAGTCCTGCTTTTTTTTTTATTTTTGAAGGCTTTCAGTATTTGCAGCCTGTCAGATTAAATACACAAACTGCTCTTAGTCTGCATCAAGCTTAAAAAACTCATTCTTGAGGGCTGGACTTGGAAGCCTCCAAGTGAGGAGGCATCCACCATTGCCCTAATGAATTAATGCATGCTCCTGAACTCAGATGCTACCAGAGAAAGGCTCAGATTTGGGGTCAAGGAGTTCTTGTGCCTCTTTTCAGTGACATGTGGCCATCAGAGTCCTTTTTAGGAAAAGTGAACAGAGGAGGGAATAAGGACTCTCACAGTCTTCATTTGCAGCTCACTGTGGCACTGGAGAAACTGTGAACTGATGAAAAGGCTGATCTCAGTCATGGCGTAACAAAAGATACCCTTGGCATAAGGAAATAAGATCCCCTAACTAACTAAGGGATGATGTCTGCGCAGTAAATGCGATGTCTGGTGTCCCAACAGTCATCCCAAGGAAGGATGTTTGCCAAGAGTGCAGGGGAAAAAAGACTCCAAGCACCAGAGGGGATGCCTTGTGTTTGTTTTCAGTCCCAACCTTTAGTAGTTATATGAGACCACAGCTAGCCACCAAGCCCTTGAGCACATAGCTTCTGATTCACTTCCACATTGCAAGGACTTAGGTTCCCTGCTCCTTTTGCAGTGGCACTAACCTCAGAACACCAAAACCATTTTGGCAGTGACACAAGCTCTCTGTGGATATCAGAGAATTCTGAAAAAGAACTCTTCTTCATCTTAAGATTTCATGGCCTTCAGACCACATCTTCCTGTGTAAAGAGACCCGAACAACAACAGTCAAACTGGCATGAGAGATCCTGTGTTTTCTGGCTCATGCCACCTATCTAAACAGATCCGCAGCAGACACAGGTGGTGAAGCAAGGTCACTGAACATACGCTGTTACTCAAAATCTCAGCCTTCATCCTCAGCTCCAACAGCAGAGAATGGTTTGAAGGTCTTGAAATGGAGCCATCTGCAAATGGTAATTTGTTGGCATCACACGTGGCCACGTCTGGAAGTCAACCAGTTTGTAAAACTGATCTCTCCTGGAGTACTACCCCAAAACAACTGGTACTGCTACTGCTATTGGAGAGTCTAGATCAAACAAGGACACCTGCTCTTTAATTTTTCAACTTCTCTTTCCCTGTACTAAAATAAAAATAAATACACTTTTAAACCTTTGACATGAACTTAGAGACCAGCAAGTGGAAGTGAGGTAACAGAGAAAACAGATGGTAACATCTGTGAAGAGTCAAATAAACAGATCGGCCAGTCACAGATATGTAATTACAAAACAGCCTGAAAAATAAGGAAAATACAACCAAGCAGCTGCACTGCAAATGTGCAGTGAGGGCTGGGTTGTTGTTTTTGGGGAGAGGAGAACGGAGGGACAACAGCACTATCTCTTATTTAATCAACTTCACCTTGAAAATAAACAGGAAAGCAACAGGGAAAGTGATGGAGGACTGATGGATAGTCTGAAAAGGACAATGTGTGGTCTAAAGAAGTTAAAAGAAGCAAAGTAAGGAATGGAAGAAAATACAGATCAAGTCAGAGTGGGACTTTCTTCTGGGGCTTGAAATGCCTTAACTACCTACACCAAAGCTTTAACTCCTCTGTAACATGAAATGTACGTTCCCAAGTTTTATCTCTGCAAAACTAACCTACGAAGGGGTCACTAGACCTGTAACAGAGTCCCAAATTCAGACTCTTCATGCTTGCTGACACCATGGCCACACACCGTTTCCTCCCAACTGCTATCCCTAAAGAAAGAGGGCTGGCTGTGGACTGTCCTGGCCAAGAGTTGCCAACGCCAGCTTTCAGCTCAGGGTGTATGTCACACTGCCCTGATGCTGAAGGCACTGCATCCACTCTTAAGGATATGGTGCTGAGTGCCAGCCAAGAGCCCCACTAGAGTTCCACACCACCAGCAAGACTGGGATGGTGCTTTGTTAATCCCAGCTGCAATCTCCTCTCTGTTGGTGGCACCTCGTCTGCACCAGCTGCTGACTTCAGCTCCCACCAGGACCACTACAACAGCGGTTGGGCACTTCCTGACAATAACCTGACAATTAGTTAATGTGAGGGAAGTACTACAATTCACTCCCAAGAGTGACAGTCCCTAGCTTCCCAACTGCCTAACAAACAACATTTTAATACACTGTGAGTTATTAAGAAATGTTGTATTTTAACATTTTAATCCCATCGCTCCCTGCTTCCTTTTCTCTTAGGAGGAAAGGTTGCCCTGAAAATCACCATCTGCTGTTTGCTGCAAGCATCAAAGGATCTTCCACTAACATCTGGAAAGAGCATACAGCGACTTTTGGTCTCTCCCAGACTGTTGACTCATTTAAACCTCATTGAGATTCAGAAGCTAAATCCATTTGCAAAAACATCCTCATAAGGCATGAGAGAATGGGGCGGGGTGGTGGGGTAAGGGGGGAAATGCAGAGCAAAAACAGAAAGATGAAAAGAAAACATCCAGGAGGGCCCAGAGAAAATACAGGAAAACCAGCATCATCCGTCCAGAAAAAAGCTGGAGACGGATTTGAGGGGAGAAAAGTTGAAACCTGGAGTTCGTAACTTGTGATTAATTCTGAGATTTAAAATGTGGAATTTCTTCTTAATGCCCTTACTGGAGGAAGGGAATGCAACTGGTCATGAAGTTCACACAGGCTTATGTAAATACGCATGCAAATAAGTTGTTTTCTTTGAGCTTCTGGCCAGTTGCCTCTCCACGGGGCATCTGAAACTTCAGACTTTGACCGGTCAGGATCAGGATGCCAGAAATAGATACAGAAAAAGAAAAGGACCCTTCCTTAAGCAGGGATCGTCAACATCAAGAATGTGAAGGTCAGAAGGTGCAGATCACTTACATTTCAGATGGTGTAAGCTGCTCCCGGGTACATGTCCATGGGAAATGATGGAGCTACTTCAGGAAGCAGATAGCTAAATGGAGTGGTACTAAGAAACCACCCTAGAACTTGAGGTAAAGACCAGAAATCTGCAGCTGACCTTGCCACACACTGGGAAAGAAGAACTGACAGGGGGTGCCCAGAAGCACTTGATGTGGTTTAAGTTGGCAGCCTCACAGAGGGACCATTTGGGGAAGTGGCTGTGGTCCCAGCAGTGATTTCTTCCTAACTGTCCCCTCTTCCCCTTGGGCCAAAGGAAAGGTGGCCAACCTTCAGGAGGCTCTGGAGCAGCGAAAGCCCAAGGGAACTACCTTCTTACCCTCAAGCACACAAAGCCACCTCAGACAAGTCCAGAAGCTGGTTCTCAATGTCCATCTTGATCCATCAAAATAACAAAGAAGCAAGACTTTTCCACTTCCCTAAATAAATGGGAAATTAAACACATGCAGTAGACCTCTGTACAGACTCACCTATCTCAGTGCAGGTCCTGCCTGAAAAACCGCGGGTGGTTAGAGGAGGTAGGTGAAATAATATTTAAGTTAGATTTAAGGATGTTTAAGGAAGAAAACCTTTGAGTTTTCAAATAGAGGAAGCTGTGATAGTCATATAAATTGCATTGCCCTGTCGTGGGATGCCATGGATCTGCCAGGCTGAAGAACTGGTGGTGGGACAGGCAGGCTGGCCCCTTGCCTGGGCTGCCTCTCCTACAGTGAAAGGGTTTCCTTCCTGCTGTCTCCTGCCCTTTAAAAGCAGGTTTGCTATTGATCCTTGAGGGAGCTCTCCAAAAGCTCACAAAGCCTCTTGCATATAAACAAAGAGTAAATACTGTGGCTTAATGTTACTTACCTCAGAATATGCTATTTGTTCTAAATGGAGATTAATTTAACTGCAAACAAAAGCACCGGAGCAGACCTTAAGGTATGATGAACTGTTTGTTTGAGCCAGAAAAACTAAAAAGACCTTAAATGCGTGTGTGACCATCTATCTTTACTGATCCTTTAGCTTTGCCAGCGGCAAGGGTGAAGCGTATGATTAATTGCAATCACTCAGCTGCACAATCAGTTTAAGGAAATATGTTTGGATTTTATGTAATTTTTAAAAAACTATTTAGGCAATTCCTGCATGTCCTTACTCACTGCAAACTGCTGCTTGTGTAGGATCTTCTATACAGTCACAAAAGCTATGCTTACATATTTTCCATTTACTATCATAAAAGTCTCCAAATTATCTTTTCCAGCACCCTAGGAATACATATATATGACCCATTATGTTAAACATTTTTTTCTTCTATTTGCTAAATTGCTGAACCATTGAAAAAACTACATTACTAAGAGCATTTAAAAAACCCAGGAGACTACAAAAGGAATACAGGCCCTTGCACACACACAAAACCAGACATGCAAGTCCAGAGGATGGGAAGACTTAATTAACAATATTCACAATGAACAAACAGGGTGACAAACACACAGTAAACATTACTTGCAATTGGAAAGTATTACTTACCAACCATTGCACTCACTTCTCCTGCCATCAGCCGTGGGACGGTGTTGTTGTACAGGTTAACATCTATGATACCTTTCCGAATTGTTTCTCCTACTTTTGCTCCCAGTAACACTGAACCAGTGGTTTCAAAAACCGAAGCCAAAATGCAAGCCTGGCGTAAAGTAACTACACCAGAGCCCACAGCCGTTCCAAAAGAATTGGCAACATCATTTGCACCAACCGAAAAGGCTAAAATAAAAGCAATGATAAACCCCACAATGACCATCCACAGGTACTCATCCATCGCCATTTTTCCCCCAAACTGTAGATTAGCTTCCCCTTTGCAAATAGTTAATAGTGAAGGCTGGAGGGCACCGACACGGATTTGGAAAGCAGATTTCTCGTAAACAATGAGTTCTCTCTGGAAAGTGCTGGGTAGTGTTAGAATGTGAAGAAACTGCTAACTGCTGATTTTCAAACTACTATAAATACTGTTCGTTTGGCTGCCGTCGGTCAGCAGTGAAACACATTCCATATTTTGCTCCCAAACTGGTACAACTGCGATGCTCTGTCCTGCAACAGAAAAATAAAAAAAAATAAAAAAAAAAAAAAAAAAAAAAATTAAAAAAAAGAAANTGCTAACTGCTGATTTTCAAACTACTATAAATACTGTTCGTTTGGCTGCCGTCGGTCAGCAGTGAAACACATTCCATATTTTGCTCCCAAACTGGTACAACTGCGATGCTCTGTCCTGCAACAGAAAAATAAAAAAAAATAAAAAAAAAAAAAGAAAAGAAAATTAAAAAAAAGAAAGAAAAGGAAGAAAGAAAGAAAAGAGGGGAATTCTCAGCAGAGCCTGTAACAGTGTGTGTTTTCAGAAGTAAACAGATGAATTAAACCCCCTAATGGGGTCCTACCTCAGCATGTGACTGTTCTAATCATAAAGCAACTCAGAAGAGGTTAAAATTAGGTCACCTCCAAAGCAATATGTTTCTTGCAATATCTCTGAGCTAGAAAATCTTTTGAGCAATTTAAAAGGATTTAGAAAGGTTGGGCATTTTGTTTGTGTTATGTTTACCTAACAGTGTGATAAGCCCTCTTCCTAGAAAGAGGATTCTTCTTGGCTCTTTGCACCCAGTGAGTATAAGATATGTAGAACATATAGACCATACCATACAGCCTGATTTCCAGTTGATGTCTATCACCTAGCTTCACCATCCTCAGAAGAGCTCTCAACATTTTATCAACTGCAGCCAGGGATGCCCTCCTTTGAAACAATGACTTAATCTATATGTCTGTCTAGGGAATGCTACTGAGAATATTCTGAAGGGCATTAATATTCATCTATTGCTGTTATCACACCCCTGCAGTAAGAATACAATTTTCTCACAGCTTCTCAGTCACTGGGACAGCATGGTAATCACAACATTCCCATACATTCCTACAGATTTAGAGAAGTTTAACTAAAAAGTTGAGGTCTCTGGTAACTAACTATAGGAAAGCGAAATTGCTGATAGTTATTATATTCAACCCACTGTTACAGACATAGTATTTAATAGTTTCAGTTTTGTGACTGCCTTTTGAATTACATTTAGCTATTAATTAGTCTAATCTGAAAAAGGACTGAGCTCTTTCACACCAAAAAAAAAAGACAGAAGGGGACTTCAAAAATAAACCCGTTCCCATCCAAAAGACTGCAAAGCAGAGTATAGGGCCCACACTGATATCCCAATGCTCAAAAGCTAGAAGGAAAATTGCTCAAACTACCTGCCTCTTCTGAGGGCTGCTTCTCTTTTGCTAGCAGCTGCCCTGGAGATGTCCCATGCAACCCTCTTTCCCATCCATGATGGTTGGCGACAGAAAAGTGGCATTTTGGAGGTGGCAAGGGGTTAAACAAATATTTAGCAGCAAACATCAGCCAACTCCCCAAGTATTAAGAAGCATTTCGAGAGATCAGAGGATATCAGACAAAAAGCCCTGAGCCCATCTCCTGCTCTAAGTTTTCCCACAGTAACTTCAGTCTCATACAAAATACCCACGCCAACAGTTTTAAGAGACCATGCTTAATTTCTTTCGATGACCCCAATGCAATGTAGGTACTGCAGCAGCAAGGAGGAAAGGTCTCTGAAACCTGTGACATAATGGCAATATTCACATATTCCCAAGATGTTGAATCATTAAGAACAACCAACAGGAAAATAACATATCTACACATCAGTGTTTCCAAGAAAACCCTCACGTTGATGTGAAGGATTAATTCAGCAGAAGAGAGGTCCCTCTTTCTTTCTTCAGGCTCCAAACTGGCTGAACAACTGTTGCTCCAGCCTTTTCCAGACATGAAGCAGACATCAATCCCTGAATGCCTTACACTCTAAAATAACATCTCGGAAGGTCTTAACGACTAAAAACATTTGTATAAGGATTTTTATACTATGAGATAACATGAGAAAATGAAGCACCAATGCATTTTTTTTGACGTTTCAAGACTTGTTGCCTTTTTATAATTCATGAGCACTCAGCCCATTCAGTGAGAAAGGACTTGACAGAAAAGTCTAACAATATTTGGAAGAAACAATTAAAGTTAGCACTTGTTTGCCTGCAAAGGAATGCAAAACACTGTTAAATTCATTCTCTAAAAACTTCTATTATATATATGAGATTTTTTGCTAGGACATGAAGTGCTGGACCATGGTCCTTTCTTGATCCTGGAGATTAATGATTAAATTCTTCATACTGCATGGATTTACACAGTACCTTTGCCAAGTTAGCCGTGGTGCCCCAGTTTCCTCTCCTGAAAATGGGCAAAGCTGACTGGAATCTATGCATGCATCCACAGACGCTGTGATTATATGAGACCCATTTCCTTCGGACCAGCAAGATGAAAGCATAGCCTTATTCCCAACGGAGATCTGTCTTTTCTCCACTTATCAACCAACCTACCAATTTACTGTGGTGACCCAATTATCTGGGATAAGGAAGAGCAGGGGGATTGTGACATTCCCCCACCGCAACAGAGTTCATGGGACAACGTTTGCCAAATCTGGCTCCTCTGGCCACAGCGAGTTCCTGCAGCTTCCAAAATAAACCACTAAGTCACAAGGTTGCCTTTATTAGCTTCTCTGGGAGGGGGAGGAGAACTCCAGATGGTCCTAAAGAAATTAAGACTCCAAGTGTGTGTACGTGTGCTCCTAAAACTCCTCATGAAGTCTCCCAAAGTCTGTTGATGGGGCTCTTGTCAAAGGGCTCGGAGAGGCAGCCACATGATCTCCCTCCCCGTAAAATGGGATATATGACCTTGGGAGAAAAGGATGTCTTAAGTAAGAAGTCACCCTTCCTGTCATTTTATGCAAGGTGACAGTTTGAAACAGAGCTTCCTCCAAAACTTGGGAGGCTCAACTTGACCTCTACTGCATTCGCACAAGTGACAGAGCATAGTGACAGCCAAGCCTTGTCTTTAACTAGATGTAAACCAAAAGGAAAAGAGGAAAGGGAATAAACACATGTTTAAAAGTTAACATGAGGCACCATTTGAATGGCCAGGTGTTACTACATCCAACATTAAATAATTGTAAGAGGTGTTCACTGTTTCAAGACAGAAACAGAAAGGAGAAAGGAGAGTGAAAAAGGGGCACATCTCTGGTGAGAAAGTTTTCAGAAATGCAAAATACCCTGCAAAGTAGGCCAGTGACTAAATACAGACTAAATCTCATAGCATGCTTCTTTCTAGAGCCCAAAATATATCTGGCATGCTCAGACATGCTGAGCTATGCCCCTCATCACCTAATCTAACCCTGTGGTATTTCGTGTTACTGGGACGAAAAAGAAACTGGAAAAAGCCACTGTATAGCAGGGAATAGCAAATCTGCCTTCTGCATGACAGCTGGAAGTCACTAGCCTGTTTCTCTCCTGCGGCCATTTATATTTCATCAGCATGCTTCTATGCATGCCAAATGCAGTTCAACTTGACCTGGCAGATAGTAAGAAATCCTCCCATTTACCTGCAGGATCTATACCACCTCTCCAAGGCTCCCACAGTCGGGTGCGCTATGCTAGTGCAGCAGACTCTGCATGGAAAAGTTAATTTTCCTATTTAGGCTTTGAATAACTCTTCCTGGACTAGCGCAGCCTGCAATGCAGTGGCCGTGCTGCAAACTCACCCTTGGGCATTAGCAGGGCAGAGGAACTGTGTTAGTACTGGGGAGCTTCAGCAGGACCTAAAGCTGAAGCATTCTTCTCTGGTGGCTGTTGGAGCAAAGGGAGATGTGTAGAGATGAAATTTCAAGTTGTAAGAAGCTAATTCTATGTCAAGGCAAGATTTTTAGCTAATACAGTTCTCTTATGATCGATAATTAGTGCATTATACTTGGGAGGTCGGAGCTGAAGCTTCTAACTGCTTAAGTGGTCTTAAAAACGTACAGAACTTGCACTTCAGTGAGAAACAGCCAATTTTTGGAAATGCTAAGCACGTCCCTCTGCCCTGCTGGCAGATGATCCAGACACCCCCCTTGGATTTTATTTTGTTGCTAGCATAACAACTTGTTATAACTCTGTCAACACAAAGTGCTATTGCTTCCCTAAGGGAGAAATGAGAACAAAACCTAGGTAAGGAAGCACCTTGATTCATGTAGTAAGACAAGTGAATCCTCAGGAAAATGTCAGGGTCTCCTGGTAACCACGAGATCATTTTAGGACATGTTTATATGCAAACATTCACTAAGACAGCTCTTCTGGAAACTATTCACAATAGAGTTCTAAGCCCAGGTGAAAAATAACGTGAAATTTGAGGAATTAAGATGTCAGTTGTTACTTTTTTTTGCCAAAAAAATTGCTGCTAAAGAGAATGCAGAACCATCTAACAGAGACAAATGTAACAGCTTGGATGAAGTTCAGAGCCTAGGGAAGCAGAGTGCACTACCTACCAGCAATCCAACTGTTTGACAGAAAGGAAACAAACAGAGACCCCATAAATGTCCTTTAAACTTTTCTTTGCAGAAAGTAAGGGAAGAACCTACTGCACTCGTGGAACATATAAACGATGGCATATGCAGCTCATGCCATATGTAAATCATGCTGCTCATGCTACATGTGAATCACGCTGTATGCAGTTCTGCTCTCACAAGTTGCCCCACGCTGCAGTTGAAAACTCTCTCCTACTCTGGACAGGACAGAGATTCCGCAAGTCCCGATTTTAACTGTCTGGTTGTTGCCCAAGTATGAGCGAAAATCGAAAGACAACAGCTAGTGTAGCATTTCTCAAGGTAACTCTTACAACTCCTCCGCTCTGCGTTATGACAAGACAGACACAGGAGGACAATTTCTTTTCCCCTGCAGTGTTGAAAACAGCAGACACTACATGATAGACAGCGGCACTGAATTTGTAATGACAGGCAGGTTCACTTCCAGTTACCAGTGGCTGAAAAGCCTGTCTAAAATGCTTACCAGACAGCAGCTTCTAGCAGGTTATTCCATCCCTTTCTAATTTCTGTATGTTGTTCTTTATATAAAACCGATCTGTCAGGTTTCCTACCTGTGTACATAAACTCATGCCAGATCTGACATTCCAGTCTATTGGTGCATAGAAACCAAGCCTGATTTATAACCAAAGCTGCTAATACCGTTCACATCAATAATCCTTATCATTTCCAATTCATGCTTGGGCCACAAGGCTCACAAATTATCTACTTTAAAACAGTAATACTACACTCATATGAAAGGTGGCATTAATTCAAGTGGTTCAAGACTAAGAACATGCCTATATGGCTCTAAATTACACACACACGACTTGTCACAAGGCCAAGCACAATGCAAGTTTAGTGCTCCAATACAGAAAAAGCACCCTTTCCTTACTTTAAAAAAATCAATTACCACATCTGCAGAAGCAGGTTTTGTATCAATCAGTTCCTATTTTAACAATGTGTTTAAGCATACTTCATGCCACTACTTGATATGGAAACAAGTCTGAAGTTGGTAGCTTTCCAAGGACTCCCATCCAGCTTAACATTGGAGAGAGGGACTGTCACTGCCAGCTCCCAAAAGTTCCAGAGGATGCTTCCTTTTCTTAGTCCCTATCAACCTCTGTTCTCACCACTGAAAGGTCAAAAATGCGCATAAACATTTAGCATTAAGATTCTGTTGCTGAAAACATTCACTAAAACCACAGAGAGCAGTCCTGTTTAAACAGCAGTTCTACAAACAATAGGTAAAGTATCAACAGGTCCTTCTGTATTTGCTGATACATAAAATTTTCTCTAGCTAAAAGACAATTTGACCCTTTGATGACTGAACAAAGGCTTTTTAACAAGCAAGTGGTTTTTATGATTCACCACGACAGATTTTTAAGATCCGTTCAGAGAAAACAAGTGTTCATGGTTATGGAAAACATGTTTTATGAAACAAAAGCCATTCAGAGAAATCTTTTAAAACTCACCCAGTATTCAAGAGTTGTTTCAAAAGAAAAAGGAGCTAAGTTCTTCTACCAACTTGCCCTCCCGATTGTAAATACAGGCTGAAGTCTAAAATAGACATCCTATCATTCAGCACACTCACACTGAACATGCAAACTTCCAGAGGGCAGAAAGAGGGCTATAACTTACACCAGGCAGTCCAGGGATAAAATTCACTCCGTTACAGGAGAGCACACAAGGCAACACTGAGAAGCATCAGTGTGAGTCCAGAGCCTTATTCAGTAGGTGAAAATCTGCCTCCTCTTAAGCAAAGAATTCTGCCGGGGGTGGGCACTGATAAAACACAACACTGCGTCACGACTGCACTAGTGAGACAAACCAATCCAATGAAGCTCACATTAAAAGCAACAAAACGTTCCTTTTTTTTCCAACCCCCCCCTCAAACATAGGCATAAATGAGGAAGGAAATCTCATTTCTGACTGCTGGCTGGGCAATTTGGTGCGACCAGGTAATCTCTAAGGAGCCCCAGGTCTTGCTTGCAAGCACGCTTAACTCAAGTGCCTGTGATGGTAGGGTATATGTACATCCAATTCAGGAAAGATGTTGCATGCTTGTTACCTTATCCATGTCAGTAGAGGTCTCACAGGCTACGCAGACTGCAGAAAGTTAAAAGATGTACACGAGTTTTGACTGGATCAGTGCCTAAGCAAGCAACTTCACTTTCAACAGTTCGACCCAAATTACCCAATCCAAATTCCTTCAACCACTTTCCTTTAAGTGGGAAACATTTTTGCATGTATGTCAAGGCAAAAATAATGTTTGCCTAAAAGCATGCGGCTTAGCTTTGTATAAAAGATTTGCTTTAATACTATATAACGCAATTAAGCCATTTTATTCAGCAAAAAGGAATGTAAATCAAAATTGTCACTAGTTTAGAAACCTGACAGATGCCAATTTATTTGGACACATTTCTGGTTTTTAATAAAAGATGCTTTAAATTTAACTGTCAGGTTTTACTCCACTCTGAGTCACCAAAAGCCATGGAATCATAATTCCAACATGAACTTAAATCAGTAAATTTTCTGCATCCTGAACATTTGAGAAAACCCAAATAATTGATTCAGATTTGTAAATACAGACTTGGAAACAGAATTCTTACCTCATCTATTTTTTCAAGTTTGAATAAAAGATATTTCTTAACAAGGATGCAAAAGTTTTCTAAATTGGTTAAATTCAGCTGCAGATTATACTCAGGGATAATGTAGTAAATACGAAAAGTGGTTTACATTTCTTAAGAAAACTCACATGGATCAGTAAGCTTACATCATCTTCTAAAAAGAATTAAGGCAAAACTCCAGCTAGAAATCTGCAATGCAGAAATGACATTAAAAATACCCAATAAAAATAAGAATTATAAGTATGAGGCCATGATTCTTTGTAAGAAATGCTGACTCTTCGTTTAAGGTAAATACCCACCTACTATTAAGCTTACAATAGAGCTAACTTCATGAAAAGCTGCATCTCTTCAGACTGGTTGCAAAGCCTTTTATTTCTGTAATAGCTGGTAAACAGGCTTTCTAAAAAAGCGTTTTCACTAGAAAAGTGAACACTGGTTTTCCCTTATGTACAAAAGTAATGTACTTTAACAAGAAGAATAATGATCTTTTCCTGCAGATCTAAACATATCTTAATACTTTTTCTTTTTATTCACAAGTAGTGTCAATCAATTCGAGTGAGACCTATCATAGTTGTAAACATGAAGTCAGCCTGTATTTATAGGTCTGGATTCCAAGATTTTGAGGAAGTGAATAAACACAGAAACTTTCTTGGAGCACTTAATTTAACTTTATAAAGGAAAAAAAAAGAACACAAAACATTATTTCATGTTCTCTTTATAGCTGACAAGTTGTTGATGTCTGCCTTGGAAAAGCTCAAACCCAAGCTGCCCAAATAAGCGCTAAACGCATCCTAGTTCTCCTTAAAGGACCATTCACTAAGGCCTAGAGTAATCACCGCCAGTGTGCAGATGCAGGTAAAAAGACTGCTGAAAGGACACACTATTTGGAAGGGATCTACACTGATTTCAAAAGCCAGAAGTTGCCGGCCCTACCAGTGGGAAACTTCTCGGACCCGGGAGAACAACAAACTGGAATCATCTGAGTGCCACTTCCCACGAGCCAGCCTGACCACAGTGGTGGTTTCTTGTTGACCTAAGCTTCAGAGCTTGGTCTACATGCAAAGAAAAGGATATAATAAACAGCACAGAGAAAAGGAAATATCTTCAAAGTTTTTCTTCTGCTAAATCAGCATTGTGGACCTCAGGCATGGGAAAATTCAAGCCAAGATAGGTTGACCATTAAAAAGTTACAATTTGGGATACCACTAAAGAAGCAGGCAAAGGAAAATTTATACAACCACAAAATAAATTATGAGGATCGGCTTTTGGCAATGGCAGCACCAGTTTGGTTCCCATCAAATCAAATATGTGTAGAAATTATAAATATTATATATTGCAACGTCCATCAGATATCCTAATTGCTTTAGAATTGAAATTTATTCTGGTAAATCCACAACTGAGAGATCCCTGCTTGACTCGACAAACCCATGCTAGGAAAATTGATATTCTGGTTTAAATAATGTAATACAACATGCCAATTTGAATAACTAACTTTAAACCCCCTTCAGTTTGCATTTCCGCATCAGCTACATTCTGAAAGATCCCCAGGTTCTCATGTACCAGTAACCACTAAAACAACGTTAATTTGCAACTTAATGTAACTTTTATATCAAATATTACTGGCCTCTTCTTGCCATTCAGATGGGAAGGCTACATATTTCAGTGATTGTGCTTATTCTAAAATACATGCATTTTTAGTAGAAAATAATGGGGAGTGAGTCTAATTTTCTAACATAAAAACCTGCCAGAATTGGAACCCAAATAGCTGTAAACTGCATTTGGTCAGAAACAGAAATAAAGTACATCAGAAAGCTGCAGGATGTTGTTGTAGTTACATTGTACTGACTTAAATAAGGTTATTGGCCAGCAACAGGAGCTTTCAGGCTTTCTCATACCTGCTGGTACTCTAGAATTTGGAGCCATAAGCAGCTGGAACCAGGGAGGCTTTGTTTCCCCTATGAGTATTTGTGCCCCTGACCCTGCCTGGGAACCCTTATTTCCTCTCAATCCACAAACAAAGTAAATGAAATTAATAAGAGGAATCAAAAGAGTGGCAGGTGACTGCACAGGTGTAACACAGCATCTCAAAGAAATACAGATCTTGTAATACCTTTCTTTCTAGTTTTGAAGGTCCCCATGATATCTACACCATGGGGGACATGAAGCAGGGCACCAAACACACATCATTACCTGGAAATCAGCCCTTGGGTCCTTGAGACTAAAGGAGTTAACAGAGCTCTATCAAACACAGCACCATTTCTGGGTGCTTCAGTAACTCCAATGTGCCTAAGGAACACCAATAAAACTGAGTATCTGCTCTGCAGATAGCAGATAGCTACAAACACAGTTCAAGCTGGAAAAAGCCATCTCCAACCAACAAAAGAACATCTGCTTTTGCGTATTGGGTAGCAAGCTCCAACACATTCTGTTACCTATCAGGATAATCTCTGAGTTGAGAGACATGCTTCCATGTTTCACCACTAGAAAAAGCATCTCAGGGACTCTCTCAAAAGTCTTAATGTGGTAAACATGAAAATTAAAAAGCCACTTGACATTCAGGGATGGAGCAACTCCTCTGCTGAGGAAGCAAACCATTTGGGTGAGCTTTCTTGATGGCTCTGAACTCTGTCACACTGTCATCCAAACTTTCTTCCAGCAAGTCCCCACAGGCTCAAAGATGATGTCCCACCCCAGCTCGAAGATTTCCACTCCCAATGGTGAAGGCGAGTTGACTGTCCTTTCACAGGCATGCAGGGAGAGCTGCCATGTTACAGAGCATGACTCTGCTTGAGATCACACTCGTCTATCAAGCAAGCGAGCTCTGGGAAAATGAAAAGGAGGAACCCACAACTGGAATTGCCAGAGGCCAAGGCTGGCACAGAGGATGACACAGGCTGTGGGTGTTGTGTGGCCTGGGAGAGCCAGCCTGGCTCCAACCCCTGCCACAGCACAAGCCCAAGGCCAAGCCGAGCCAAGAGGAGTTCAAAGGCAGGAAACCCATTCTGAAGGCATAAGGCTTTGCCCAGTCCTGATTCAAGCACTAATCCAGCTAATGCCAGGAACTGGACTCATGTTGCCAGGGACCCAGGCTGATTCACCAGAAACTGGGCATACTATGTCCATACTAAGCCCAAGGGAATGGGTGAACAGCTGAAGTGAGCCTCACTGATTTTAATCCATCACTTCCCCTCCCAAGACACATACCTGAATAAACAAATCAGAATGGGCAAATTATTTCAAAGAGCCCTGGCTACTGCTGACAACTCAAGAAGCATTATGCTGAAGAACGTACACCAGCTTCACACAGAACATAGAAACTGCCCATGAAACACTCCTGTGGCAATCCAAAAATACGCGTTTTGCAAATTCAGAGGCTTATGCAAAGATCCCCTTGGTGTGCTTGCCAAAAGTCAACAATGCAAGTTTTCCAGATAAAGGAAACGTGACACCTCAAGCCCCAGATTGCCTGCCATTTCCATTCTGGTTTGGGTTTCAGAGAATAACCGCGGTGAAGCCTTTTCCTCTTGAGCCAGAAGAGATGGCTGGGGCTCCCCTGAGTCCAGCAATCCTCTCCCTTCAAAGGGAGCTGGAGTGTGTGAGTAGCTACCAGCATGCCAAACCACACTGGCTGGCTCTCACTGACAAACTCCAAAATTAGTGTGGCCAGCAGGACAGAACTCCAAGCACGGCTGAAGTGAGATAGTTGAATGCCAAAAGGAGGAACAGACCATGGGTATAACCAGAGAAGGGACAATGACATTCAGGTGCTGATCGACATTATGGGAGTAAGTAGAAATAGATGAAGCCAATACATTGTGGCAGTGGAAATCATTTGGTTTGAGATTTTTTTTCCATATGTATTACAGTAATAAAAACACAAAGGTGGAAACAGCAATGGAAGCTTCATTTCATAGCAATAGGAGCCAAATATTACAAGGCTGTTGACTGTGCCCAGTACTGTCTGGAGACAATGCAAAGAATGGCACCTGCCAACTAAGAGGCATGTTTCCTCCTTCAAAATCCAACAGCTGTTCATCTTTGCTCTTCAGAGTCCATGCAATGGTCCACATCTATCTCCTGTAGCCTTTGCTGCTAGAGATATGAAGAGCATGACAGTGAAGCAAAAAACCTTGAGTTTCACCTACAAGGCAAAGTTAACATGCCATCTGCTTCACCACAGGTTGATGCTGCTGCTGGAGAAAACAGGTGGCCAACAGATTTGTCACGCTGGCTAGGAATTGAATCATCACCAGTGTAGCATGCCCAAATAAATGTCCCATAGTTGGGTTCTTGGCTCAGCAAACCTTTCCAAGAGGACTTACTAAGGGCATGTGATCCTGTGAAGCAAGTCAGAAGAAACTGGGCTTTATCCTCTACAAAGGAAAATGTTGCTCTCTGCTTCAATGCTTCCTCTGTGTGAGAATTAGAACCGAGAATCATAGGCAAAGCAGACCTACAAACCAGCTTAATATAGTGGTTTTGTCAGGGATCTTGTTACCAAAACTCTCTCCCTCAGATGAGCTATTGGTCATGGGGAGAAGGCTCCATGTTTTACCTGGGCTTTTCCTAGACTGGGAGCAAACCCTGGCAACATTAGCTTTTGTACTTTTGTGGTCCAGTGCTTATATCCACATGCAGCACAAAGATTCTTCCCAAAGGTATGGGGAGGATAACAGAATACACATTGACTCCAGTAAAGTGCCAAGCATATTTATGCTTGACAAGAGCTCGAACAGCTAGAATTTCTCTGCTTGCTGACACAGAGGCTATAAAGAGAAGAAAAAGTCCTTAAGGTAGCAGAACATATTTCTTTGAGTACACGGCACCAGCAAACAGTGCCAGTGGCTAGTGTGCCTCATCCTCTGAAAAAGGTGCTTATAGCTAAGCTGTGCTGATGATAGTGATGGATTACACCACACCAATGGTCACCCAGTGGAAGAAAGAGCATGGATGTTCCTGAAAAGGTCAGGAATAGCAAAGGGGATTCCACAAAGAACCCTTCCTCTTTCCTGCTTTTCTGAAGAAGGGTAAGAATTAGAGCTAGCCATGCCAGGGTGCTGCTATACCCACTAAGGCTTGAATGGGGACTTCTTCAGACCTACACATTTCCCTACCCGACAATGAAAATGGCACAGTGCTGACACAGACCTCACCATTCCAAGCAACCACTGAGAGAAGGGCCACACCACTCCAAGGCAGGGTGCAAATTCCCAAAGAGCAGAAGTAAGGGGGGGGGGGGGGGGGGAGGG
>NDXB01017099.1:84839-146931 GCA_002631895.1 Agapornis roseicollis
AAAAAAGGGAAAATAACCCCAAAAAGAGGAAATAAAAATAAGCCAGGTATGACAAACATGCCACATGAAGAGAGTCCTCTGGAGTACGGAAGCACACGTGGAGCACATTTCTTGCAAGACCTGGAAGGGACCACAGTCTATCTCTGTTATACTGATAGGGAAAAGTTCCTCACTGTTACCTATAAAACAAATGAGCAGATGGTAAAGACCACTGAATGCTCAGAAAAAAACTACATAGAGTATTTTCTCTTTTAAAGAAGTAAACAAGGAATCTATAACAACAGCTAGCTGTTTCTGGTCACTGAGACCTTCAGAAGTTGTCTCCTCTTCCATCTCTCCTACACATAAATTAAAAAGGGAAAATTAATTATGCAATCTTTTCCACTGTCAATGAGTTCCTCAGCCTTGAATTAACCAGATATTGATTTACACCAAATGAATAAAATGGTGTGAGGAAAAAAGTTGCTCAGAAATGGTGGAATAAATTACTCCCAAAATGGGCTTAACATTTCAATCAACACTGTCTCCAAGTGTTTAACCAATTATCTCCCACAATTTGATTTTGTTTTCTTTAAAACTTCAGCAGACATGAGCACCTTTGAATCACTTCATGCAATATAAATAATTACACAGATTACAATCAATTTGGGATGTGTTACAAGTTTGGTTCTTCCAAATCTGAAGTACTAAGGTACTAAAATAAACACAACCCTTTCCAGTTTTAAAAATTTCTCAACCAAGCAAAAAAGTATTTACCATTCTCCAAAGTAATGCAGAACACAGACCGTATTGTTCACTAATGTACATTCTATTGGGGATACACTGTTATCACTAATCTAACATGAAATCTAGGTGTGCAGAAGACCATTCTCTGTACTGACTTTAAAACACAATTATCAGTTACTGACAAACATGTTCAAAATATGAACTAATCCACTAGCTACTCTACTAATCCTAGGGTTTAATTTTGCCTGGAATTCTCTAGGGTTTATTCAGAAAACAGCAAGTAATTGCACATACTCAGAGGTACAGTTCTCCATCAAGAAAGTGTTCCACAAGAACACGCAAAAACCCACACTGAGAGTATCTCATGTGTAGATCTAAAGGAGGCAAAATACAATGAAAGTAGTAATGCTGAAAGAAACACTAGGTGAATGTAGAGGCAGAGGTAATATGAAGAAAACAGAAATGTGCAGATTTACTTGTTCCAGTCGACAACAGTAACTGAAGTTTATTGATTTCAGTTTCAGCAGCTAAAAATCCATTCAAACATTTGTATATGATACAGACAACACTATCCCATATTCAAGTTTTTATCAAAGTAATAATATAGGCTAGGATTTTCTCATAGTCATTGTGATTTACTTATTAATTTGTACAATAAAACCTATTTTGAAATATAAATATTACTAAGTGCAAATAGTTCTTTTAATCCAGTTCTAATTTAGCTGTTCCATTGTATGGAAATATCTAAGTAAAGAGAACGAAAAAATGTAACCGTTAGCTACAAAAATAGCTGGACACATTCTCAGCCACTCTCTCTCAACTGTTCCCTTTATATCCACTATAAAACTATTTCCAACACACTAATCACATCTATTCGGGAGAAACTAAAATTATATGATTTCAAACTACTTTCATTAGAAAAACAGTTCTTTAACAACTGCATTTACTCTTCTACCTAATTATATACTTTTAAAGGCCAAATACTCAGTCAGCATGAAAAAATAACCATAGTCTTTTATTAAAGGATAAAGCACCAGATAAGAGTTCACAAGAAAAATAAAGATGTTCTTTGCTCTACCGGCAACACTGTCCAATATAGAAAATTATATTTAATTTTAAATATCTTAAATATACATATGTCAAAGTCTTAGCACCTCCATATCAGAGACTTATTACAACTAAGTCTGTTCATATTACAATGTTCCAACATTGTAAGTTGCTGGACTAGCATAGCTTGTGTTTCTTTATAATATTTCATGTAACAGCCAAGATGTTAAAAAACCTCTACCTTACTGAAAGCTCTCCCCTAACTCAATACTAAGTAATGTGCACTTGAAGCTCTGCAGCCCTGCCAAGAAATCTTACCTACACGGAGTATTATTGTGACCAACAGTCAAATAAAAAAGACTGAATTGATGAATATTTGATGCTGGCATCTAAGGACAGCATTACTCAAATTAGAGGACTAACACTATCTTATTTTTCTTTTACCTATGCACCTGTCATACTTTGTATGCAAAACCCTTGATTTCCTGTTTCTTAACAGTCATGGTCTGATCTTCTCCATATTCAATGCATGCTTCTACAAAAAAAACAAAATCAATTTCAAGTACAAAGCAGCAGCTATCTAATCCACAAATCAAAACTACAGCAGTGTTCTGCTCTTCCTAAAACAATCTTGAAGCCACGATTATATTAAAGACACAGATATGAGGGAAGTTTTCAACTTCCAAACAGATATGCAAACAAAGTGTTACAATCCAGGGGCGCAGGTAAATCAAGAAGCAAGCAAACTACATGACGTTTGTGCAGCATCCTCTCAAATCCTGCAATCCTTTCTAGAAAGTCTGGGTCTACATCTCCCTCTTCTTTACTCATGTTCTTCTCACATGGCTTGGTCTCAGAAACTTTCCATGCCTGTAACGGAAACTTGAGCCAACTTCTTAAATGTATGATTTCTTCATCTCCACTCATCATCCACTTCTGTTTCTGAGAAGCTCCTCATCATGACACCTGTATCTCAAGAAGCAAAACAGGAAACATCACAGGGATGAAGCAAGGAAAGATGAATAATAATATGCCTCTGTGTCTTTAATAAAATCCCAACTTTCATTCAAGTTCCTTTTAGGAAATAAGAGTTCCTTTCACAAAAGCAAAGTTTTGCCAAACTAAGTATGCAAACATCATGTGCCAAAATTGGGGTGACCAATGAAATCTGCTAATCTGCGCCTCTGTTCCTGACATGACGAGCAGGAAAAATCATGTACCAGCTAGCCTCACATACTGTGGAAAACATCACCGGGTGCCAAGCTTGCAGAACTAGTCTGCAGCAGCCAGCTCAACTAAAAGAAACCACTGACCCATCTACTAACTTATCCGCTACTGAAAACAATGCGAGTTATCTTTACTCAGGACCCGTTTATCCAAGTACGTAGAGCTCCAGCCCACAAATGAGATGGAAAACAAAGATGTAAGCCTCTCCTCTACTTTCCCATCACTCCCTGACCTACCTAATTTCCACAATACGTTTGCATTTTTAACACACTTAACAGGTACTGGAGATGCTTCCTCTGCATTACAGTAGCTGAGCTACAAGGTGACAAAGGCCTAATGTATTTTCATTGTGTCTTTGTCTCTAAAATCACACCATAAAGCTTGGGGTTAGGGTGGAGGGGACTTGCTTATCCGTTTTTGCCATCCAAAACTTAGGATTGAGCAGGCCCACAGCCAACTGCAGCACTGTTCAGAGTCTAATAACAAAAAGGCAGAGGGATGACTCATCCACAAAATGGAGACACAGCCATCTTGCATCCAAACAGGCAGCCCAAGTCATTTGCCTGCCTCATGATTTTGCCCAAACGCTGAATGAGGGGGTGCAGGAGAAATTATTTCTGCACACTCCCCAGCCATCAAGCCCTCAGGCACCAAAACCATCCTGCTGGCAGGCGCTCAGTGAGACAGAAGCATGAAAGCAATTTTATCTCTCCCATTTTAAAATAAACATTAGCACCAAAATTTTCTCCTAGCAGAGGCAGAGCAGATCCTACCTCTTATCAGCTACCTTCTCAAATTCTCCGAATTCCACCTCCCTCTGAAATCCTCCTTTCTCCTGTAATGCACTTGACAGCGGCGTCCTCCATACATAGGGCACACTTCACTCAGAAAGACAGCAGAGTCCTTTCTTTGCCAACTCATCCCAGCAAAACAATGGTTTGTTTCAGCTCTCTTATACTAGAAATGAGGGACAGCTGTAGAGACAGAGTCCTGTCCGAGCACAGTCTTGGCTTTGGTTCTTGAACACTGCAATAGAGATGATAATAGCCTGCATGGTCAAAGCAAAAAAACCCTTTGACAACACACTGGGTGTTGCAGCAACAATAGCTGCTAAATAACTGGCCAAAAAATGTACTTGCAGTGCAGGGATTATATGTCAAAGAAAAATACATATTCCCTCAATTCTGAACTCTTGAAGAAGTCCTTACCCCTAAAAGTGCTTAGTAGGCAAACAGTCCTGAAAACCTGTCCCTCAGTGATCATGCCTGCTGTTGAGAAACATGCTATTGCTTACTGAGGAAAGGCAACTATCCCAGATTTAGAGGACAAAAAGCCAAGGCAGCCATGCATGCCCCATCTGCAGGACACCCAGAACATGTCCAGATACCACCCAATTATTTTATACCACTTAATCTCTTCTTATGATGATCACTGCATGCAAGAAACGGAAACCACGATCTCACTGTTCCCTAATCTTCATAACTCCATATTCCCTCAGAACACCAGGAATTAACTGCAGGCAAGTAGTTCAATTTATTACTGACATCCTTACTTAATCAGATGTCTACACTCAGCATATGCACCATATAGATTACAAGACATCCCAGCTGCTCACTGCTGCATGCCAAAGGAGAACTGCGGAAAAAGACTATTTATTGTCAGAAAGATCTGGCACCGGCTGTCACCTGAAACAACCAAGGAATTTCCAGTTTTCTTTTGAAGAGGCAATTTACTGGCAGCCCGGTGGTTCTGACTTTGATCTTCGCAGCAGCCAACACCAGCAGAAGAATTTTGTAGCTCAGTAACAAAACACAGAAACCTCCCGGACTGTTAACTCAATTACAGTATTTTGGCAAGGAAGCCTTTCCCTTATACCTTGGGGAAAGTCTTCAGATTAAACAGTGCATTTTTTAAAGGCACATGCACCTTCATTATTTGGTGTAACTGTTTATGCACCTAATTGCTTTGAGAGAAAAAGTATTCCACAGCAACTTGCTTGGAAGACTTATATTTTTTCTTGTTTTCCAAGGCTACATAACCATATTGACTGTCCTGCGTACAGAGACATAACTTACAAGGCCATTTGCAACCTAATCTGCCAGAAAAGGATAGAGATTTCACAAGTACTCAATTCCTACAACAGGCTTATGGAATAAATAACCAAGGTAGTCCCCTGAGCCATGTGCCCAGTTCATAAACATCAGGGATACATGTTTTGATTAAATATACCCCAAGAACTACAAGGCAATAAGAGGCTGCTCAGGCACTATGCTGCTGGAAAAATCAGGGATGCTAATGGCACTGGTTTGTAAAGAAAACAAAGAAAGGAAGATGCTTAAGGTATCACAGTGCCACCAAAACTGAGGAAGCTGCAGGAAACTCATCCTCACTAGTTCAGCTGCTCACAGAGCTACTTTTCAATTTACTGAGCAGTACAGCAATGCCTTATGTGCTCATCACAGCTTCCATCTTTAGGGGCTGCTGCTGACATGTTAGCACTTCTCAGGATTCATTAAAGGCATTTGGTCAACAGCTGTCCTCTTTTACCAGTAAAAACTGGAGAAGCAGACATAAACTGCAGTACAGTTTACGTACAGGCCTCAGAAAACCCTGAAAAAATAAAAATGCTCCTCAGACCCTTTCAACAAGATCCTCCCCAGGCAGGGTAAGCTAAGCACTGCCACAACAAGTCAGACTGCTGGTCCATCTGTTTGAGAATCATGCCTCCTGTGATCGGGACAAGATGCTTCCTAAGGTGGAATATAGTACAAGTAGTGAACAATGATACAATTCACCCAAAGGGGAAATTCCTTCCTAACCTCATAAATTAGCATGCAGGTTTAATATGCTTAATTTATTTTTAATCCTATTTACTGCAACTCTGGACATTGTCACTGTATATATATAAATGTCCTGGTCTGCTTGGAATCCAACTGAACTTTTGGCCTTGGTAATACCATGTGATATAATTATGTCAGGTTTCAAATGTTCCAATTTTCAATTTCATTTAAACATCCCTTTGTTCTTGCACTATGGAAACTAACCCAGCTATTCACCAACTCTCTTACTCTTCCAAGCGCTCCAGCTCGGCTTGTGCCATGAGCTCCCACGCCATACTGTGCTCTGTTACAGAGTGGGAACATAATCTGAGGGCCTTTAAGGCAACAATTTAGCATCTTCTACCAGTTATGCAGCAACATTTCTATAGGCTAGATTGCTGGAATCAGCTGGCCCCTACCAGCTCTAACAACATTTCACCTCTTCCAGGTCTTTCAAACTCATTTTCTGCTGTTTTCCACTCCAGAGCTGCCCTTGCTATAAGCAAACTGTTTCGCCCTCTGTTTCTCTTTGAACCCCCCTGACAAATTTGGATACATTTAGTTATAAAAGAACAGAGAAGAAGCATACCATGCTGGGCTTTTCAAGGTCACACAGGAACCTCTCCCTCTGAGCAAAGAATTCCCCTCCTATCTCCATGCCTGAATAAAGAACAACAGTGTCCAACCAAGCAAAACCAATCCTATTTTGCCCTGGGCTGATGTTCTTGTGAACTGCAGGTTCCTCAGTGCAATAGTAACTTTATCCCGTGTTGTTACTTCGGGATGAGCTCACAATGTATTCACCATGATTATAATGCCAAGTACTTACTAAACTCCAGTGCAGTTAGTCACTGCCATTTCAGCTCATACAACAGTTGCAAGAGGCATCAAGGTATAAAGCCACACCTTCATTCAACCAAAAATCAGTGGGGGAAAAAAAAAATATATATATACACACACACACATATATAATAGTGTATGCAAGCAACAGACAAGGAAGGGAGACTTTTAAGGCAAACTTGAGGTTCAGGATCTTCTCATGTCCCCAAAACATAGTCCTGCTTTCACTAACTCTTAGGCTAAATCTTCTTCTTCAAGCCTCTGGAGCTAAAACATTGGACCCCAGGCGACAGGTTCTTAATCCCAAAGTCTTCAGGAGAGAAAGAGTAAGTAGGTCTAGATCATATCTCATGGGAAGATGGCTGCCCAAGTTGACGACAGAGCTTTTACTATATCTGTAAGAAACACCACAGAGCCATCACTATTTTACCGTACATTTTTTGATTACAGGCTTGGAACTGGTGGTTTATGACAAGAGAATACTTCTTTGCCTCAACCAAAAAGAAAATTACACCACTCCATCCTTCTTTAGAAGAATCTTCAGGCAAGCAATCGATCAAGGGAAATCTCCTGTTCCAGCCTATAGTCCATAAACAAATGATGCTCTCTAATAATCAAAACAGCACTAATAGAACTGGTAACAAGCACCATGTTGCCAACTGTTAGCTCATTAAGTAATACAACCATATGCAACTCTTTTCTCTATTTGAGGATCATACACTGGTTAGAGTCAAAAAATCACAACTCATAATAGCAACTTGACTGTCTCATTGCACACTTCTCAATGACCTCCCCATGTTGTTCAATAACTCTGCAGCAGTCTTAGAAACTTTGTTCCAGAGTGATAATCTTAACACTTTCTAAGAGGCCATAAATGCTTTCCTGTTCTATCTCACATGTGAAAAGACGACATACTGGGCTGGGAACTCCTACTCATTGCCCTTAGGCAATGCTCAAACAGCAGTCCAAGCCACAAGTATCAGAGGACTGCCACACCAGCATCTCCAGCACCTCTGATCAGCCAGCAAATGGTTTGCCTTTGGCATTTCAGGATTTGCTGAGGTTGAAAGAGAAGACAGTAATGATAGAGAACAATTCCCCCATCAGCAATGGCAAAAGTAATCTTGGAGGCCTTGAGTGCAATGTTTTCACTGCTTCTGGGTCACTACTGAATATGAAGTAAAAAAGATGTGGTATTTTCTGTTTTGTCACACACAAAACCAGAGTTTGGGTAAGGAAACCTTTTAACAGACTCAACAGCGGTATTTTTGGTTGCTAGAATTCTCAATCTGCTGTGCTAAAATTAGCTTTAAATAAATGTGCGATACAAGCAGCACATACTTTGCCTCAGAAAAAATATCCACTGGCCTCGTACAGATCATGTGAACTTGAGTACTTAGTTGAGCTAAGAACATCAATTATTTCAAGCCTTATCTGACTGTAGATTTCCATCTGTTTAGCAATGGCATTGCCACATATCAAAATGCATGATGTTTAAAAAGCCACAGCTCTTTTACCAAACCAAGGGAAAGCTCCTGCAAACACAGTTGCTGCCACCTGATGAGACAGTTATGCAGAACAGAGATAAGACTGAAAAAGCCTGTGCCTCTGCCAATACCCTTCCACCCTTCCCTCTGAAAGGAAAAAGCAAGTTTTCTCTTCTGTCAACCCATCCTTCCTTCCATATTACAGTCTGAAAAGAAGAAATGGGATGTACTGAATTTTCACTCCCTGACACCAAAGCTAAAGAAGATGATATTCCTTCAAGCTTTTCATCAATCAATAAAAGGGTTCCCTAAGTTCTGCTTTGCTTTTACAACCGGTGTCACAGAAGTTGGTTCTATTATTATCGCTCACCAGAGCGTGCATCACAACCTGAGCAACTGCAAAACAGAGTCATTCAAACATAGCGAGTACTCTGTGTTGGGCAAAGTTCACAGCAGCTGTTCGGGTCCCAGAAAGACATCTGAGAGAAGCACCATAAATAACGACATCACATGGAGGCTCCCATTGCACAACCAACATGCATCTTCCTTGCTCAGGAATTTATGCTTCACACCCTATGCTGTCAGTCAAGAGCATATTACAAACTGTGTTTTCAGGATGATCCAGAGGATATTTCAGAAAGTAACACAGCCATCCTGCCAGCTGAGTCTTTTCAAAATACTCCTTCTATTTCATTACAAAAGAGACAAATGTTTCTATAATCTCATCCAAACCATGGTCTTTCTCAGGAGCAAACTATAGGTCCATGCATACCTTTTATGTATCACAGATGTCCAAACTCAGTTCCAGCAATTCTGACAGAAACTCAAAAGGACTGCTACTTCACAGGCTCAGGATCTAAGTTTTTCTTCAGATGTACAAATGTATTTTCTCAGGCTCAGATTTCAGCAAATCTCTAATTTGAGCCGCCCCTTTTTAGGATTCCTAATTCATTTTACTGCTGGATTAAAACTAAACCCAGTTCTCCTAAAACATCTAATTCCTAGGCCTCTGCAAGGGGAGAATCACTTTTCAAAGCATTGCCTAGCTCTAATTGCGAAAGAAGCTATATGGCTATTTTATAAAAATGAGATTTTTTTCCCCTTTCCTGGAGTTTTTGCCACAAATTGCCTTCTAGGGCTTGGTTCAGAAATTCCAAGTTCAGTTTATTGCTTTACTAATTAAGAACTAACTCCTTTTAGCAACTCTGTTAATCTTGGAGTTTGAAGTTATTTTTATTAAAGTAACGCCCAGAGTTTAGATATTCCATAAAAAGATCAGGAATTATTTTTGTTAAAGTAACACCCAAGGTTTAGACATCCTTGCAAAATCCACCAAAACACCTTCACTCTTAGAAAGGTTCTTAGCCTTTTCCTTGTAAACACAGATTTCAGAGACAACTGAGCAGCCTTTTTTAATCAGTTTTGAAAAAGGGTATTAAGGCAGGATTTTTCCTGCTTCCAAAAATCCCGAGCCTTTTGCTCTTAACATAAAATGTGGCTTTTTCCTCCTCCTTTCTTGTCCTCTGTCACAGAAGAAGTAACACCAATTTCCATTCCCCAGCAACAGATTTCTCGTGAGACATTTACCCTGGCTCTGGGATGCTCTGCCAGCAGTCAGGACCTCTGGTAGTATTCAGCATCTGTCCCTCAGCCAGCAGGGAGTCCCACCGACTCAGGCCACACCAAGTCCTGACTACAAGAAACTTCTTAGCATTCTTTAACCACAACAGAAATGGGGCTGCAAAGTAAAGGATCTTACCTCCATTCTCAGGAGCCTGGGGCACTGAAACCTTCTGCTCTCCAGCAGCAGCCCTGTCTCAAGGACAAGATGAAGTGCTGCCTTTTTGTTAGAGCAACTACGTTGATAAACTAGGTGACATCACTCAGGTGCCTTACCATGACTTAAACACGGTTTGTGTTTGGAGGTGAAAGGGAATATCTTTTGATCACTACCTCCGATCTGAAGCATAAGCAACCTCTTTGTCAGCAAGCCTCTGCCAAGCGCTCTTGCTCTTTAGGCACAACAGGCCAAAGACATCACAAAGTTAATAGCATGTTTTCCATCAAGGCGCTTCTTCCCCATTGAAGGTGGCACGTAGTGACAATTTTCATCTCTTTAATGTAGAAATTAGGGCTGGGGCAAAATCTTTTCAATTCCTCCGGCAGAGAGGTTAAATTGCAACATACCCACCTTTCTCTCTGCAGCGTGTATAATTTAAGCTTGCTCAATAGCAGCGGCACTCTTGAGTTCAGGAGGACTTTAAAAGGAGCGATTATGCTCAAGGAAGTAAGCTAACATGAATAAACTGCCCAGGCAACAGGGAGACATTCCAGAGCCCTGTGCTGTCACCAGGCTTTTGGCCAATGCTGCTTAATCATACATATGCAAAATGCAAGTTACAGAAAGATGCATCACAGGTTAGAATATTCTCAGTGAATAATTTTACACTGCACTGAAGACGTTTGCCCACAAACTGTCCTTAGACAAAGGCACTGGAATCTTCTCCCCATTTTCAGAGCTTCCACCAGTGTAAGCAGTGCAAGTGGTACAGCAAAGGCTTCTCTGCAGGTCTCAGCTCATCAGGCAGTTTTGGAAGCGAAGTTTGGGAGCAAGTATAGCACCACTTAAGCACCACACTAATAAAATTTGTAACTCTCATGGCCATAAGGCACCAAGGCAGCTGCTACCGGCTACCTTCTCAACTAGGCTCAGCTGGCACATGCCAATTCACACCATCCAGGTATGTAACACCGGACTGAAACTCAAAATGCTCGTGGCACAGGGAAAGATATTTTCACTACAAGGCCCACAGTTTACAATGTCTTCAGCATTAAACACAGCCATGCTCATAGCTTAAATATTTAAGACCCTCTTGAGACTTGTCACTTAATTTATAAACCTCTATCTAGAAAGCTTTGATCTTCTATGCAGCACTAAGTATAAAACCTAGCCAGCCACACTGTAGTTACAAGGAGAGAGACAACTTTCCCACCACTTGACAGATTATAGTTTTCACATAAGATAATAGAGTCATGGTTGTATCTCTATCTGGAGACTTCATTTACAAAGATATGACTGCTCAGAAGCTCCCATTGGCACAAGACAGTGGTCAAATTCTCAAGAACACCCAAGTTCTAATTGAGAGACACCTGTTAATGCTTTTTTGCAGTACCTTATAGACACAAAGATTTAACTGCCTTGAAAGCAGTTCCCTCACATGCTTTTGTGATCTACTTAAAGCTACATATCATAGTAGCTTTTTAAAGCAGCATTGGGTTAGCTGCAAAGATTTGCCTCTGTACTGCATTCTCAAAATTAAATGAAACCAAAGATAACTTTGGCACAATTTTTTTAAAGGTCACAAGCCTTCCCCATCCAAGACCTCTAACAATTCAGCATGAACAACTTTGCAAACCCATTCTGTGCATGCCTACAAGCCCAAGTACTACAAATGGATACAGTGAAGACCTATTGCTTCTACTCTGTCTGTGCTTTTAGGCACTTATTTTCTATTATCAGCTAAAGAAAGCTCTTTTTTTTTTTTTCTAAGTGCAATATCACAAGTTAACTATTAAAAATCACTGCAGAAATTGAAGGTAAAATCTCAAAAGCTGACTGCACTTCCTGTTCCAAAGCATACTTGTATTGTAAAACTGAAATATAAAAACCTCCAACAAAGCAGGTTATAGTTTTGTTGGGCTGCAACTTCAATAGCTGCACATAACTGAGGAAAACAAAACATGACCTGCCCTTTGCTCATGGCCCAAGCAGCATTCTCCTAATGACCTAACATATAAAGAAGGTGCAGGCCCGGGAAAAGCTTTTGCTTTTTTTGCTTCTCCTTAAAGACGCGTTGCCTTCACCAAGTAAGTTTGTGAGATACTTGTGCCACTACCTCAGGTCCATGAACACAAGCAGAGCTGCAAGTTACTCGAGATTTCTAAGTGCTTCAGCTCAGCTAATGGGAAAACTGTAAAGTTACAATTTTAGGAAGACCTCTCCTATGAAGACAGGCTGGGAGAGTTGGGCTTGTTCAGTCTGCACAAGAGAAGGGTCCGGGGAGACCTTAAAGCAGCTTCCGGTACCTAAGGGTGCCTACAGGGCAGTTGGAGATGGACTTTTCACAAGGGCACGTAGTGACAAGACAAAGGAGAATTGGTTTTAAGCTGACAGAGAGGAGATTTAGATTAGATATTTGGAAGAAGTTCTTTACTGTGAGGGTGGTGAGACACTGGCACAGCTGTGGCTGCCGCATCCCTGGCAGTGTTCAAGGCCACGTTGGACGGGACTTCGAGCAACCTGCTCTAGAGGAAGATGCCCCTGCCGTGGCAGCGGGTTGGAACCAGCTGATCTTTAAGGTTCCTTCCAACCCAAGCCATTGTATCTTCTATAAATTACAGAATCACCACAGGCAGACAGACGGGTGGGTTTAGTAAGCTGGAAAGAAGGGGTTCGTTCTGACACGCCTCTTTACTGGGCCATGCGAAACTGGCTGCTGTGGGCAGCGGCCCGGCGACCGCTACAAAAGACGCGCCGTGAGGCGGAGGAGCTCTGCCGCGCTGCCGGCTCCCCGCCCGCCCGCCCGCCTGCTGGGGTTTGCCGAGCTGAAGGACGGCAGAGCCCGCTCCCGGCGCCAAGACCACGCTGCGGCCGGGCGGAGGGAGACCGCGGAGAACCCTCCCGCGGAGGACAGAAGGGGAAGCCCACCCGGCCCAGCGGCCGCAGCCTGCCCCCGGGCCCCCTCCTCTCCTCTCCCCTCCCCTCCCCTCCCTCCCGCCCTTTCTCCTCAGGCGGCCCCTTGCCGCCCCGAGGTGCGCCCCCCTCCCGCCAAGCGCTCCTCTCCGCGCCGACGGGGCGGGGCGCCCCCGCGCGCGTGCTCCGCCGCGGTCCCACTCACCGCCCGGCGGGCGCCCTCCGAGCAGCAGCAGCGGCGGCAGCAGCGGCAGCAGCGGTAACAGCAGCCGGCGCGGCCCGGAGGCGGAAGCGGCGGCAGGAAGTGAGGTCGCCGAGAGGGGGCAGAGTGCTGCTTCCGGAGGCTGGGCAGGGAACGGGACGGGGGTCCCGCAGGAGTTGGGCTTTTGTCCCGTCAAGTAGCGGGGAGCCGGCGTGGAGCCAGGCCTTCGAGCGGTCGGGGTACGTGGGAAGGGACGGGCTCTGCGGTCAGCCTCTGTCCCGTCGCGGAATGGTCGCAGCGCTGCCTCCCGCCAACACCGCCGCTGCCTCGCTCGGCTGCAGGCGGGGAAGCTGCCCAAAGGGGCCGCCTGCGCGGAGTGGGCGGCAGATCCTCACCCGAGGGGACCCTTTCTCCGGGGCAAAGCCGGCCCCCCGACCCCTGCCACGGCCCAGTCACCGCACTGCTGTCCCCACGGGCGCCAACCCATGGATCGCTGCCGTCTTGTAAACACCCCTTGGTGAACAAAGCCAGGTCTCATGCCCGGGTGTAACTGCAGTGCTGTTTACCACTGCTCCGAGGCTGAATATAGAAGGGAATAGGAAAAAAAGCTCTTCCTGGTCATACGCTCATATCTCTCTACACTGTTTGTTAGTATTCTGTTCACTACTTGGCTTGGTTGGGATTTACAACATGATTCATCTTCGAATAGTTTTCATGATTAGATGCTTTTATTAAGAAGTAATTTCTGCGGTATTCTTTAAATTAACCGATTCTGTGATTTACCTAGAAAAATAATGGGGGTGTGACATCTCTTCTGTCTAAGCTGCCACCTTTATGCAGATTTCTACAGACAATCCCATTCTTTAGAGCAATAGAACTAAATTAAGCTAACCACCTTTGCTATTAACAGTATCTTACTGGTTTTCAGTGTCTTCCAGACGTGCAATTCACTGTGTACTTCACGGTCCCAAAGTGCCTCCAGGAAAGCTTCACAGCATTGCTTAACCCCCCATATAAACACAGAGCAGAAACTCTCTGCGCTGCTGCCTATGATACTCCTGGCTCCCACTGCTGTTCCCCTTCACCAGGCAGTAAGGCTGCAGTGTCTTCATTCACATTCACTGAATGCATTCAGCAAATTCAACACTGAACTGAACAGGAGGGCTTGCAGGCAGACAGGTACTGCCTTGCTTTCTCTAGGGTGTCGTTACCAAAGAAGGCAGGAGCTAATTTCCAAGATGCCAGCAGACAGAAATAATTTGAAACATGGGTAAGTCTGTACTTCTGTGCCCTCAAAGGTTTCTCTAAGCAGGTCTGCCCTGCATTGGGTGCTTTCATGCTGACTGTTTCAGTACACCCTCAGTTTGCTTCACGGGGCTCAGAGAAAAGCTACAGAGAACATACTTCTTAGGAAGGTCCCCTTCCCCCTTGCCTTCAGCTCTACACCAACTAAAAGGCGTTGGAAATAGCTCCACACTGGCTCTTATCATCAGCACTGGAAATGTGTTCCTACAATTGTGGGCTTCACTCCACTGAGAGCTGTACGCTTTCAGTCTGCTTTGGTGGCTGCTGCTGCTGTTGTTCATATTTCCTTGCTGAAAAAAAGAAACACTGATCAACATGGATTATACCATTTATTGTATACATGTGTGTGCATGTATGCATACCTATATATATATGTATCTAAATAGGATTAACAATCAAGAAGTAGTTTTAAGATTAGACAATGTAATGTCACTATTTAGCCACACAAGGCACAGTTTCATTCACTGAGTAGAACTAGGCCTTTAGTATATGGCCTTGGAAAGGGTCAGTGGTAGGGTCATCGCAAAATGTCACTAAATTAATTGTGGAGAACTATGATTCCATTTGGATCTTTTCATTTAAAACAGAAAAAATAAATAAAAGTAAAGACTATGCCTTCAGAAGTACTATTACAAATGACCTGAATGACTTATTAGTCATACAGTTGATCCCCACATCATTCGTCTCCTCCACAACACATAAGCCACAAGCTAACAACTACATTGACTCCAAAATCAATCTGGTGAGCAAGGCAAAGGCAGATCAAAGAGTTGTGTGTGGTGGAACAAACACCACGCCAGCAGGCATTCTTCCATAGGAAGGACATCCTTTTTTGATTGAATCATAGAATGGTTTAGGTTGGAAGGGACCTTGAAGCTCATCTGGTTCCAACCCCCTGCCATGGGCAGGGATGCCTTCCATTAGACCAGGTTGCCCAAAGCCCTATCCAGCCCGGCCTTGTTTTCTGTTTCTACAAAATCCAATGCCTGGTTTAAGAACCTTTGCATTTAATTTTTACATTTAAAAGGTGGGTTTCAACTCATTCAGTATTTCTTGCCCATACTCCCTCTAGGCATGCATGTATGGCAGATGTGAAGTACAGGTGTACTCTGAACTGGACCTCAGAGTATCAGAGGCATGGAGCTCTTTCCTACTCCCATCCTGACCTTCAGTGTTAAGATGGGAGTAACAGCACTTGTCAGTACAGTAAAATTCCCATTTATTTTTGATTTACAAAGTTGAATTACTCATGATTCCACAGTCCTGTCAACTGTTACAAATCCATCCACGTTTTGGCAATATTCGGGCATTCCCAGCTGTTTTTACCTTCAACATCGGCCTTGCTTTGACAGCTAGAAGGGCACCGCTTGGCCGCTCCCTCCCTCACTCCATGCTTTCTCATGCCTCAATCCCTGCTCACGTGGTGCCACAGTGCCGGGGTGTCCCTACCGCACGAGGGCCGGCAGGCCGAGGCCACCCGGGGACTGGGGAGCCCCCTCTTCCCTTCCTCCACTTACCGATGGAGTACATCTCCAGCTGTTGCCGCAGCCGTATCTTCTTCATGCTGTCGTAGAAGTTGGGCTCGGGCTGCGTCTCGGCGGCTGGGGGCAGGGTGAAGATGCGCATGATCCTCCTCTTGTTCCTAAGGGAGAAGGGAGGCGCGGCGGTGAGAAGCATGGTCCGGCGCAGCCGCTTCCCGGTGGGAGCCCGCACTCCGCCACCCCCTCCCCCCCATTTCCCTCCCCGGCCTGCAATCACCGCCGCGCGTAGACGAGGAGTGCGAGGCTGGCCAGCACCACCAGCAGGTAGACGTTGGTGGCCTCGTTCCACGCTTCGTGCACCGAGTAGTCGATGCTGTCGCTGTCGCCCAGCGCAGCCGACCCGCCGCCGCCGCCGGCGGCCACCACCGCCATGGGGTACACCGCCCGGTAGGGGCGGGCGAGCGGCGGCGGGAAGTGACGTCACGGAGATCCGTCGGGGCCGGTGTGAGGTGCACCACGGCGGGGAGGCCCTGAGGGGCAGTGTAAACAAACACAAACACACACACACACACACACACACACACACAGACACCCCTTCCCCGTTTCCCCTTTCAGTTACCGATCGCTGGGGCCAGGACACAAGTAGGTGGCTATTTCTCCCCTAGGGGAACGAACAGTCTTCTTTCTTTCACGGTTTCAGCGCCTGAGGTGAAAAGCCGTCGGTGGGTGGAGGTGTGAACACAGCAGCGCTGGAAGCCTGGCTGGCGTGCGGGCAATAGCATTTTCACCCGCTCTGTAGCAGTGGAATCTAAAAAGGGCAAGGAAGCTGGTGAAGGGTCTGGAGCACAGGTCTGAGAAACAGCTGGGGGAGCTGGGGGCGTTTAGTCTGGAGAAGAGAAGGCTCAGGGGGACCGTTTTGCTCTCTACAACTGCCTGAAAGGAGGTTGCAGTGAGGTGAGGGTTGGTCTGTTCTCCCAAGTAACAAGCAATAGGACAAGAGGTAACTGCCTCACACTGTGCCAGGGGAGGTTTATATTGGGTATTAGGAAAAATTTCTTCACCGAAAGGGCGTTCAGGCATTGGAACAGGCTGCCCAGGCTAGTGGTGGAATCACCATCCTTGGAAGTGTTCAAAACCAACATAGATGAAGCCCTCAGCAACATGCTTTAGTGATGGACTTGGCAGAACTGATGTAGTGGTGGGACTTGATAACCTTCAAGGTCATTACCAGCTGAGTTGGTTCTATGATTCTGTGTAGCTCAGTGGTGTGTGGTGGCAAGAGAAAAAGAGGTTCAGATTGTCACAAACTTTTGATTTTCACACAACAACTAAATTTGACAGTTTAGGTTGCAAAATAAAAACAGCACTTTCTCAAAAATCTTGCCTCCTTTTGTGTTTGTGTGTGTGTGTGCCAAAATGGGGGTTGCTGGATATTCAGATGCTGCAGCAACACAGCTTACTCCTATGCTCCGTATGTCTTCTGATGCCAAAAAGCACAATTCTAGGATTATGCTTTGCTGGAAAAGGTAGAGCAAAGTAAGTATTTCAGTTTAGAAACCTGAAAAGAGGTCAGAACTGCACGTGAACTCGGTGCAGATTAACTAGGATGGGGATGTTCTAACACACGCACACTGTATTTTTGTACTGCCTGATGGGGCATGTTTGAGCTACGCTCCTGCTTCTTTCTATCCCCCTCCGGCCCTGACACTTCCTTGTACTGCATCTTCCTTACAACACTTAAAACTATTACAATGTAGGCGTTGTGGATATGGTTCATCTCCCTTTGCTTTTTGCGTGTGCTTATATTGTAATTATTTATCTTCACCTTTTGTGAGACAATAGGGGGAAAACCCAAGTATTTTTAGGGCATGATTTACCTAGCCTACATCAAACATTCAGAATGAGCCTCCCTGTGCACTTCCAGGAAGTGCTGACCCCTTACTGAGCAGAGGCAGTCTGGACACCTTGCTTGGATAGCACTCGCTTTGCAAATGATCAACCAGCCCAGTGGAGCTCTGTCCTTTGGAGAACCATTTTCTCAGTGCAAGATGTGCCAAGTCATTCTCTTTCCATGCTATGGAACAAATCCATTTTCAGAGGCCGCAGATCAGGGCATTAAAGGATACGGGTAAAAGCAATATAAAAGAAATAAAGAGCACTGTTATGAGAAAAGTTCTCTGCCCCACATGGTGTGGAAAATAAAAGTAGAATAGCAATTAGACATAATTCTAGGTCATTAAACAGGGATGGCACCCATGCACAGAACTGTGGAAACCACTAAAAGGGGAAAAAAATAGTAAGAGAGTCTATCAGTTACGCAACATGACACAAGACAGTTAATTAAATGTGGTTTCTCAGGGATTTCAAACAGTTCTTGTGAAGCTGAGGCTTTTTGTTTGGTTTTTAGTATGTTGAACTTTCCTGCTAACAGGGCTGACAAGAAAGCATTACACATTTGTGGCCAAAAAGTGAAAAGAATAAACATAAGTAACTTGGGTGCTCTTCATGTTTCACTACTACCTCTAGATCTCACTTGAGCTCAGGTTCCCTTGTAAGGGGTGTAGAGAAGCTGTATTTAAGCTAATGGCTCTTTTTGTATTAACCCTGCAGCTCTGCTCTGGACAACCCAGGAAGATGCTGGAATGCTCCAGAACACTACACCCAGCTTCCCATATGAAGGGAACAAAGGCCTGCACTCAGAAAACATAACTTTGGATAATGGCATTTTCTCTGCAGCTTCCACACGTGGGAACAGACCGTGCCTCACTCAGCAAGTGCCTGATCTGTTTGATTTAGTTAAATGCTTGATTTAGGGCCCAGATAATCCATTCACCCCCAACCTTGAAGACAGGCAGAGAGAGTTTTTTCCCTCACACACCACTCTGAATGCAGTAAATGTGAAGCCATGGGTAGGACAGGGTTAGGTTGAGGACCACAATATCTGGTACTGCAGTGACAGCCTTGCAAACCTGAGAGAAAGGGGTAATTCCCCCTTGATGGCCTGTTGCAGTAAGAGTTCTGTTGTACAGGCATTCTGCCTGACTTCCTTGAGGAATCTGGTTCAAACATCAAAGTTATTTGACTCTTAAGCATAGGTTAGCTTGTGTTGGTACACTGTTGTTGCTTTAATAGCTCAAGCTTCTGTTTCAGTCTTGGGCTCCTGAAACACCTTGGAATACAAGCTGCTGTTGAATATGGTCAGGCCTTGAAGCTGCTGCTACATGCACAAGGATTGGTGTGACCTGCCCATTTAGATCATGTAGCATATTTATTGTAGCTTGTATGAGGTGGGATGGGATAGTCAATGCTTGTGTATGCTGTTGATGAATGAGGACATCAGTTGTTTTCTATTTTCTTATACAAAAACTGCTTGTAGGGAAACAACTGTCATTTTCTGCTGGGCCTGTATATGATCTGACCTCCAGGATCCTGGCCTGTGACCAAAGCATGTAGGCACCAAACAAATAACACATAACAACAGCATATGGCAGTGCTAAATACAGCCAAAGGAGGCCCAAGCTTAGTAGCTTAATAGCTGGATTTTCAGCGTTACATGGTAGCAAATAAGCCTGGGGTGTTTCAGCTGTGAGTCAAACACCAGCCCTCACAGGAAGCAGCTCTTGGGGGAAAAATTCTGTGATTTAATAATAATTATAAAAAAAAAAAAAAAATCACAGCTTTTTACAAAAGTGAGTACTTTGCTCACTCCACAAAGAAATCTAGGATGTACTTGATAAAAGCACCCACTTCAGTCCCATAGATTTATCACGAGAATTGCTGAAAAAGATCTTTCAGCTCTACACGGAAATAATTCCCTCTCTAAAAGTCCTTAGCATCCAGCAACTACTATAAAAGTAACTGAAAGCTGCTATTACCAGTTTTGAAAATCCAGTTGCTTCACATCCAAAATGTGAATGCTGGAATCTAACAGTAAGCTCGTTCTTCTGAAAATTATGGCCAAAGAATACGTGTGTGTTTATATATATAAATATGTAATTTTTAATGGATTTTGAGTTACCAAGAGCTAAAGAGAATCAGAAATTGCTGAGACATAAATATCGGTGTACTGTAAATATATTCACAATTTAATCCTGATAAATACTGGATTGCAGGCTTCAGAACACAGACTGACAATTATTGGAGCTCATGTGGTCATCTCAAGTATACAGTATTCCAATTAAAATAAAACCATAATATCCTTTTTCTTTTTTAAAAGTACCATCTACCATATAATTAACTTGGATGAACTCTACAAATATATGCATTATATCATGCTAGAAGAACTCGAGAACCACATTTTCTTGTTCCCAGGGTCTCTTGACTGTTGGTAAGACATTATAGTCATAATGATAGAATCAGTTTACAGTTGCAAATTCTGCCAAATATCTCACAAATTATATCTGGCAAAGAGCACTGCCACTGTTTCGCAAAGATAATGATCTGATGTTTTGTTTATGTGGCACCAAAGGGAAATATTTGGTTTAGAGCTTGAGATAGGATTTCAGAAGCTTTGTGTGGTGTTCCAAATTTCTGATAGACTTCATAGGTACCACTCTATTAAATACAGAGTAACACAGTCTTTAAACATATCCTTCCAAAAAGAAACAATCAAAAACCAATGAAACAACTATTCAAGTAAATAGTCCATTTTATTTCCTCAGCACTTACCCTGACCTACAGAGCAGCTGGTGCGGATACGCATGCAATACTTCTTATCTCTCACGGTGTTGAACATACAGATGTGTCGCCATAAAGGCTGCTCACCTCTACAGGATTTAGCATTACAGGAGTGCTTTTAGGATGTAATCTGAAACCCATGGCACACAAAGGGAAACACCTACATAGACTTGATCCACCTAGAAGCCTGCAGCCAGCAGGCAATTTGGAAAGGACAAGAGTATAACGATGACAGTGCAATTCTTTGGATAACTCAGAAAAAGAAAGGACCAGTGGGTTTGAACTAAATCTGGGACTGTGCTCTGAGACAGGCTGTTTCCAATCTGTATCCTATGGCACAAACCTACCTGGAAAGGGCTAAACTTCATAAACTAGTCCTTCTCCTTGTGTGGCCTCTGTGTAGCTTCTTTGTCTGGACTTTTGGGATGGAGAAACGGGGATACAACAGGAAACTTGTCAATAACTATCCCAGGAGTGTGGGGCCCTTCATTTGTGTTTGAGATGAGAACCAGTGGCTGATATTGTAGTTAGGCAGAGCTGTGGCAGTGGCCTTGGCAGGGGAGGTCATGGCCACCTGTCTGAAGCTGGCTGGTAAGTGGCTAAGGAGAGGATTTCAGGCTTTCAGCTGAGAACAGGACCCTTCCTGCTCTTCATCCTGTCATGTTTTCCACCAGGCATGTAAAAGCTGCTTTTGCTGAGGAAGCAAAGCCCCCAGATGTTTATCCAAGTCTGTCAGTGGTGAAAACTGTAATGCCCAGCAGAGGCAACAGGAAAGAGGAGAAGCAACTGCATATAGGGCTGTCCTGTCTCTTTTTCCCTCTCCATGAGGCTTTGCCTTTTCCCTTTAAGGGAAAAGAAGCTGGAAATGTGGAAAGGATGGGATTCATGTAATCTTGAGTTGGGGAAGGGGTTAGTGGGGAAGGGCATAAAGATGGAGAGGGCACAAATTCCTCTGATTTTATTGAAAAAGCTGAAAGCAGGTGACACTCAAACTTGACTGAGGCTGTACCAGGTTTTGATTAAAGGGATGGTAAAGTACACAAAATACCACGAGCAAGTTAAAGGGGAGGTAGCCCTTTCAGCTTTCATATGTGGCTCTTCTGACAGCTCTTGTATATTTATCTGTCTTGTTACTACAGACTCACTAATGCAAACACAATGAGGTCTTTTTTAGGGGGTTATGGAAGTTTGCTAGCGAATTACTGTCTCCGAGGGCAGATCCCGGCTATGTTTGGGCACGGGAGTCTGCAACTGCTAATAACCAATGCTAGGCTGCCCTTCATGCTGCCATCTAGTGTTTCCTCATAGGCAGAAACAGCATCCCAGAGAAGAAGCTCTGAAACTTCATAATGCTGTATTCTGAACAAATGTAACTTATTCCTGAATAAGTTACGTTATAAAATGTAATAATGAAATAAAACTCTGGACAACATGTGAGCTGAAAGACAGGGAATGGGGAAGAGACCTGCGAAGGACCCAATGCTCAGGGTGAATGCTTAGGAAGACACCTTTTCTTTTAAATAATTGTAACTATTTCATCCAGGAACCGAGAGAGACAGCTCCACGGCAAGAAAATTATTCAGAATCAGAGTTTGTCCTCATTTGTGTTTCACTCTGTGAAATTAATATGGCTATTTGCAAAGTGCAACAGTACACAATGGAGCAAGAATTCAAGCAGAACCTTGTCTTAACTGAGAGACCAGCATAAGAAGCTTGCCAAGTTCTTGTCTGTCGTAAAATCACAGACTGGTTTGGGTTGGAAGGGATCTTAAAGATCATCTGGTTCCATTCTTCCCTGCTGTGGCACAGACACCTTCCACTAGAACAGGTTGCTCAAAGCCCCATCCAACCTGGCCTTGAACACTGTCAAGGAAAATAGACTGCCCAGAGGGAAAAGCAAACCATAATGAGCAGCCTGTAAAGGGCTCCTACTGGCATCTTATGAAATCAGATATGAATTTAGCCATTTTCAGGAAAGTTCTCCCATTTACAATGAAATTTTGGTAGCAGCATTTGAACATCATGTATTCAAACTGACTGTTCTCAGCGTAGTCTTAACATGGCTTGTCTAGGTGAAAAGAAATAGCAGCACAGCAGAGTCAGACTCTCCAGCAGAAAGGATCATGTACTTCTCTGCTTACAAATCACCTCTCAAGTCAAAACATGAACATTGTCTCAAGCCCTTAGGTCTTTCAGACGTCTAGTCTGGAGAACAGGAATTCCTCAGGTGTGTAATGTTAGAAGTCTACATCTCTCATTCATAGTACTGTTTTTTTCACCAAGGAAACAAGTCCCACCAAACAGCCTACTGCTGGGTTAAGGCACTGTTATTCTTCCTTTCCAGCTGTTGGTACCAGGCTGTAACATCCTTGTAGGTACCAAAAGCCTTCTCCTAAACACACCAAAGCAGCCTTTCTCTGTGCATAATATGCTTTCACATCAGATCAAATAGAGTTGTATGCTCTGGATATAGGTCTTTTCCAAAGCTTATGTTTAATACTCATTGTTCTAGCAAGAAGTCACATTCTCTTTCAGTTCTTTGTTCTTCCTCCCTTTGATCAAGTCATGATGCCACTCAGCAAAGATAAATGAATGAAAAAAAAGACATGCTTCAGCTTTCTTCCAAAGTGCTTGGGATTTCTGTGGATTAAAGCTGTGTTTTACAGCTTCATCTCCAAAGAGCCCATCTGAGAATACCACGGTGCAAAGGCTTGAAAACCAAGAGCGCACATCCGTAAGCAGCCCCTTCAGGATCTGCATCATCTGCTGGCTTACAAAGTGGCCACATGCTTGCTGGTGCAGGATATGGGGCCCACAGAGCAATGGCAGTACAGCCCCAAAACCCAACCTATTCCCTATCCAGCAGGGAGAGACTGCTCCTGGGGCTCTGCCATTGGGGTTCACCAAAATCTGAAGTGAACTCGAGTACCCTCATCTGAGTGACCACTGCTTTTACTCCATGGGGAAGTGAGTGAGTGCTTTATGGGTAAAGGCATGGGCCAAAGCCACAGGAATCAGCACAAGGCTTGTGTGGGGCATGCCATGGTCTCTGCTCCTCACTTATCTGCCAAACAGTTTAAGTGGAGCAGTACTTTTTTTTAAACTCTTTTACTGTATTTTTGTTAAAGAGTTTTTGTGTAAATGTTGCTAAAGAAAATTTATTATTTCTTAAGAAACAAACTTCCCCCCCACACCCACACAACTTCAGTTTTCTCCCTCCTTTTCCAATGATAGATTAAACAGACCAATGGGAGGCTTACAGAGCTCCAGCATTGCCTGGATTTATTATTTTTTTAACCAAGGGGTATAAACTCAGTTGTTCTTTTCTTTTTAGTCTTAGGGACAGAGATTTTGCCCTTCAGGCAAACTACATGAACAGGAAGAACATCAACTTCAGTATGTTGTTTGTCTCACGATTCACTATAACATTTCTCTAGTACCAGGCATGGCTGTCTCCCGAATAAGCAGAGTTAAAACCTTCCTGTAGGTGTCTAAGATCTCTTGGGCAGAAGGCCTTTCAGCTGGGTCCTTCTTCTTGCATGCTGCATGGATGTCAAACAAATGCAGCCTCACAATGTCACTTCCTTCAACATGGCCCAAGAAAAAATTGGAGACATCTGGGATTTTCCAGATGTCTGTTTTCTCATCATAGGGTGGCATGAGGTCATCCTCGAAAGGCACCTCTTCTCCATAGGGCCAATGCTGCTCAGGAGCTACAAACTCGCCCTGGAGCTCCCGATGACCACACTTCACCAGCCTGCCAGCACTCCTGTTCACAAGAGGCAAAGCGTCCAAATCATTCACCAGGACATGGAAGTCACTTGTCAGGAGATACTGAGAGAGGACCTTGTCCAGGTCATTTGAGTCACACATCACTAAGGTGCCCAGAGGGCTACTGTGCAGGTACCGAATGATGCTCACATAGTCTATAGCCAGCATCAGCCTGCGATGCCAGGTGTTCATCCCCTTGTACCTGGGGATATGAAGAGTTTCATTCAGGCCCCTCAGAGACCCTAGAGGATGGTACTCAGTGAGGATTGTGAACTGCTGCTCACAGTAGCCAAGCAGCCGGACGACGTGCTTGCTCTGAAGTGCTTTCAGCATCTTCAGTCCGTGGAGAAAGTCCTCCTTCAGCTCTGGGTTGGTGAGCTGTGAAAGGACCACTTTGTTTTCCTTCCACTCGGAGAGGAAGACCTGAGAACACACAAGAGACACATAAGATGTGAAGAGGCTTCTTCCACCAGGTGACCTTTGAGTGACTGCTTAGTCACAACCTCAAACCAATCACCAGTCACAGTCACAGTCAAGCCTTAGGTAAGGCCGTGTACCTGTCACTGCAAGCCCATACTAACAGATGTCATAATTACATCACAGCTTCCCAAGTTGTCTTTGGAATGGGCAATGCAGATGGATTAAATTCACACTACCCAACCAACCAGTCTTACTCTGCCATAACTGTACCACACTCATCCCATCTCTGCGATTTTGCTTGTGTAGCTGAATGTCGTTCACTGTCATGGAGGTGGACCTGGTCACACTCTCCTGCGTGTTCTTTGCACCTTATTGGTAGCCGTATGTCTACAATAATGAGCTGTTGTGAGGTTAATTAATTAGCCAGCAAACAGTGAAAGCTCTTCAACCACAGGACAGAAGAAAGCAAAACCAAACTCACCTTTTTCACAGCACCTTCACCAACACACTTGAGCTTCCTCACTTCCCTATTTATGGCTTCACAGGAGAGCCAGGGGGAACAATTCTTCACCGTTCCCAGTCTGAAGTACCCAAAAGGGCAGAGGCTGGGGTCTGTTTCGCCGCGTCCCGAAGAGCTGTAAAACTTGTTGAGATACAGGTAGAGAAGGGTGTTAAGGAGCAGGACAGCCACAAGCAGTAACGCCAATGAGATGGAGGACACCTCCCTGGGAAGAAACTCCTTCCTGACAAAGTGCGGTTTCTTTTCCATGGCCGTGCCTTCTGCATCCTCCGCGGCAGACGGAGGCTGAGCAGGACCCTCTTCCCAGCCCGGGGGTGAGCGCCTCGGGGGCTGTGTCCCTGCAGCCTACAGGGAAGGCCACGCGTGGCAGCGCCCTACGCTAAAAGCGGTTCAAGCTCTGCGCTCGCCTCGCTGCTCATCCTCCCGGTTACCTGAGCGGGTTGGCTCGGGCTGGGCCGCCCCGGGCAGGGCCGCTGACCCCGGAACGCACGGCACCTCCGGGGAGGGGGCAGCACCGAGCGCGCTTCCCGGCCGCGCAGGGCGGTTGTGGCGGCGGCGGCACCGCCCCGGGGCGGAGCGCAGCGACATGGCGGCGGCGGCCGGTCTGGCGGCGGCCGTGGCGGCGGCGCTGGGAGCGCTGCTGATGGCGCCCGGCCTCACGCAGCCGCACGGCGGGGGCCCGCCAGAGGACAGCGGGCCCGGGGCGGTGGAGCGGCGCTCCCTGGGGCGGATGGACCAGGCCGTGGTGCTCGTCAGCAACGAGCTGCCCGCGCAGGGCCTTCTCCTCGCCGCCCGCTCCGGCTCCTGCCACCAGGTGAGCGGCGGGAGCCGTGTGTGTGTGCGTCTCACCCCAGCGCCCTGCCTCGGACACCCCTGCCCCGGGCAGCTCCCCGTGGCGTTGTGGGGCTGCTTCGGTGAGGCGGGAAGCTCTGCAGCAGGAGCGGCTCCAGTCAGCCCCCAGCATCTTCCCGTGTGTTGGCCGCTATGCGACAAGACCAGACCCGCTTTCACTCCGCTGTGGCACTGATGAGCTCCCTTCACGCTCCTCTCCCGCAGTGCCTGTATCAGTTCCTGGCGTTCGTGCCACCGAGCAACGGGAGCCTGAGAAAGCCGGGCAC
The DNA here is from genome assembly GCA_002631895.1 of Agapornis roseicollis. Lineage (NCBI taxonomy): Eukaryota > Metazoa > Chordata > Aves > Psittaciformes > Psittacidae > Agapornis > Agapornis roseicollis. Next base: position 111,173 of record NDXB01017099.1, read on the forward strand.
GGCGGAGGTAGTGGTGGATACCCAGCATCCGCTCTCGCTGCAGCTCAACGGCTCTGTGAGTGACACGGAGCTCTGCAAGTACGTGGCACAGCCCAGGGAGCATCTGTGCTGTTTGGGGTTTCTGGCTTGTTTGCTTTTTGTGTTTGTGTTTGGTTTCCTTTCCCTTGGAGCCCTGTGGGCACTTAGTGCCTGACTGTTTAGAGTGCAGTCTTCCCCCTGCTGCTGTAATTGTGGCACACATTGCAATTGTGCTGAAAAGATGCAAGCACCAGGAGCTGAAATGGTGTGTGTGGAGACAGCATATGCCCATGCCTGGTTTCTCTTGCAGAGTGTGGCTCACGAAGACAGGTGATGTAGTAGGCAGTACATGTGTGGTAATGCTTCTGTGTTGGGCAAGGGACGGTGATGGCAAACGCAGAGCCAGGCAGCTCCTTGATAGATCACACTGTTAGGCCAAGTTTTCAGCTGGCCTTTCCTACAAGTATCCGGGTTTACAGGTCCCGAGATGCTGCTGTGATACCTGCACGTACCAATGATGGCTCAGCAAGTTCCGTTTCCTTTATCCTTTGCAGGATTCAGTATCATTTTGGAGAGTTTGGCAATTATTCCCTTGTGGTAAAGACCCTAAGTACAAGCACCAAAACTGTTTCTTGTGACCTAGTCATCAATGAAGGCCCTGTCAACAGCTATCTCCGTATGTAATCCTCTGTTTTCCCCTTCCTTTCAACAACTTGCATGTCTCTCAGCGGAACCAACTTCCTAACAAAGCCTGTACAGCTACTCATGCTGTGCTGAAGATGTGTTACGGGCTTGCCTCTCTTCTCTCTCAGCATCTTACCTCTTTATGTTTTATACACCCACCTTGAGGCCCTGACTAGAATAGGGCTTCTTCATATGACATGCTGTACTACCACAACCTTTTTGCAGCAGGGATTAGCTCAGAAAAATCAGTGGCTATGTGTCTGGAGGGAAGCATTTTTGTAGCTAGTTCCTGTTTTCCTGCGTGTTAATGTATGTACACGCAGTCCTTCCTCTTTTTCCCTCTGTCTTCCTTCACAAAATGGAAAACAATTCATGCAGTGTTTGGATTTTTGTTTGTTGCTGTGCTTTTAATTTTAAGTCTTCACGTCTTGCATCTTTGTTCATCTCTTTTTCGAGGGCTGTTTTGAACTCTAACCTACATATCTTCCATTCCTTTCGTTTACGTTATTCTTCATACATGTATTCTTCATATATATATAGGTTATTCTTCAGTCCTTCCAGTTTTCCAGCTGTAAAGAGAAATTTTCCGTGCTTGTAAACTTGGGGTATTATCCTCTCCCATGTCTTCCTTTTCATGTTGAGGCTGTTTCCAATTCAGTTTCTTCTTCAGAATGTATAGCACATCAGCTCTTTTCTCCCGATTGCCTTGTGGTGCAGTGCAGTTTTACTTTGCCTTTTTTTATGCTGAGATGTGTAGTCATGTAGCTGCACTTCAAAACTAACCTGCTTTTGGCTTGGGTTGTTTTGGGGTTTTGGTGTGTTTGTTTGTTTGTTTCTCTGGGACTCAGGCTGGGGCTGTGTATTGCATGGAGAAGGTGGTATGATGCTTGGTGGGTTGGGATTTTTGTCGTGTTTGTGTCACGCTTGGCCAAGGCCAGGTTACTGAATGGTTTTCTTAAGTCATTTATAGGCTTGTGGGTTTTTTCTCTTTCATGCAGCTATTCTCTTTGCTTTCCTGGTTTACACGGGGACCCTCACTATCCTGATTGTTGGGCGCCTTTTGATGAAGTAAGTCTAACAGTGTTGTAGTGATTCCTTGCATGTGAAGTAGGGGTCACCAGTTTAAAAACACATGTCATGGTGTGCTAGTGCTTTGGAGTCCCACTGTAGCCCTGTTACCTGATTGCCATGTACAAGGTAAGCTATGGTAGCTGCCCATGTGACAATGAATAGAGTAATGTGATTTCCCTCAGGGCATACCTTGCAGCCTTGTGAGCTTGTGTGTAGAGTGGTTACTGCAGACCCTGCCTCATGCTCCTGTGACTTGTGCCTGGATCTAGCCCTCAGTCAGCAGTACAAGGCAGCAGGACCTGAGTGTGTGTAGCATGTGCAGCCTTCCATCCTGTGTACTGAGTGATGTGAGTCATCCCTACCTGCAAACAACCTGAGGATGAAGCCCCCAGACCTGAGCTTGTTGACAGTGTTATGACACAGGTGAACTTCACTGAGGTCCCAGGTGCTGGCGGAACCTCAGTACTGTGTGTAGAAGCTGGGAAAACAGAAATAGGGACTGTCCCAACTTTTGATTTATAGTTGACGTTAAGATGAATTTGGCTATGAAGTACTTCTTGTCTTGTTTTGTGTTTTAAACTGCTTCTAATTTCCAGAATTCATGCAGTCAGGAACTGGGTTTACAAGAAACTGAACCCCAGAGAAACCGATCGTCTGATAAATTCTGTGAGTGACCACAGTATCTTTAATCTGCATTCTGCAGTGTTTTCATCTCAAAGCAACACACGCTATCTGCTATCTGGATATCCGGGCTTGTTTATTACTAATCATGTTCTGCTTTGAGCATGTTTCCCTTGGCAAATCTTGTATTGATGTCCAACAGGCAATATTATGTCAATGGAGAGTGCTAGGCTGAGTTTCCACACAAGTTTAGTGGCTTCACAGTGGAGCTATTGAAAGTCTTGGACATACAGCTTTGTGCCCTCTCTAGTTCTCTTGAAGTATATATATCCCCTTCTGAGACAGTCAGTGTGAGGGAAGAAATACCAGCCTTCATGTCTGCTTCCAGCACAGTAAGAATTCTAGCAGGATCTATACTAAAGTCAAGATTTCTCTGGCAGCCCTAGAGCTGGCATTTCTGTGTGAGTTGTGTTTTGTACTGGCATACAGGTAGATCGTCACAGTCTGGGCTTCACTTCTAGAGGGTCCAAACCTGTCTAGACTCAAAACATTTGGGAATCAGCTTTACAGCAATTCTGTAGTTGTTCATTTCTATAGCTATGTTACAGCAATGTCTGCTTCTTTATGCTGTCACTGGGGCTGGTAAGAGTGATTTAGGGAACTTGATTGTAAAGAAGCCACTCCAGCATTTAAAAGGATTCATTTTCTGCTGGTTTAACTCTCTGAACAGCGTAGTGTCAGACAAGTGCTGGTTGGATGGATCATGTTTGAGGATCAGCAGCTGGATCTGTTCAGCTCTGTTGTAAAGCAGCGCTCACAGTGATGGCAAGCCTGTGGCCAATTGGACTGGACCCTGATCTCATGAGTCTCAAACACAGGCTCTTTTCAGAGCATTGTTGTTTTCACCCCTGTTGAAGGTGGAGTGCAGAACTTCTGGAAATATCATTGCAATATGGTGGAGCCATGAGCAGGTTAGAAGTAGCATGTGGGGAAGCGAAAGGATGAGGAAAATGGGGCGAACAAAGACAAAAGCTGTATGTAAATGTTTGCTGACCTCTGTTCCTTGACCTCAGCTGATGCAGCTGCTGACTTGCCCTTCGTGTGTCTGGTTTGTTCCCGAAGGAGCTCGGGTCCCCGAACACAGCAGACTCCGTTAGCAGTGATCTCACCCCGCATTTGTGGAGCACAGCCTCCCGGCAGCGGCTGCGTTCCCTGGACACGTTCCGAGGGTGAGCATAAGACCTTGCTCAGATGTAACTCTTCCAAGGGGAATGAGATCTTTCCAATGGCAGTTGGGCAGTGTACAGAAATATATAGCAGATATATTCAAGGGGGTCTGTTTTACTTGGAAGATAATCAAGGTTTGAGTTCTTGGATTTTCCAAAACACTTTGCAGTTGATCTAGTTTGAAGCAACATTAAAGTTGTGGCAGAGGGAGGAAAAGAGTAACATATGTTCAGCATGAGAATGCTATGTGAAGGAGCCTACTTTGGTTTACCGCCACCCGTGATCTCTGAAATGCTGCTTCCTAGTCGGCAAAGCTTGAGACTTTGTGCATAATCTTGCTTTAAAAATAAAATGAACCAGATCTCACAGTTATAAATGTTTTAATGGGGGTAAACACTGACTTTGTGTTCATATATATGTATTTCATCAACATGTGGTACTTTGTGTGTGTTTTTAACTTGTCTTTTCAGGCTCTCTCTTATAATTATGGTGTTTGTTAACTATGGAGGAGGAAAATACTGGTTCTTCAAACACGAGAGTTGGAATGGTAAAGTACAATTGAGACAGTAGATCTGTATTTTAACTGCAGCGGTACCTAGGTAGGTTGGCATTGCAGATGCTGCAGGGGCCTGTTGCTCAGCTGAAGACTTAGGTTAAGACACTGTGTGAGGTTGCCTCAGCCAGGTATCTAGCCTGTTAGGTTAATGGGCAAAGCCATGTGTAGCCCTGCTCGTCACATAGTAATGGTGTGGTTTCAGATCACAGTCTCTGTGTAGCCTTTTCAGTTTTAACACAGGTTCACAACTTTTAACTTTCTATGTTGTTTAATGACCACAGTCAAGCTGATGGTGCTCAATGCTGCACAAACATAATGCCTTGATAGGCAAGCTGCTAGGGAAGAGGTCAGGCATTGTGCTGCCCTAGTGGAGAACAGCAAGGATCCCATCCCTGAAACCTTTCCCAAGATGCAACGATCAGTTCTTACCCTGTTTTTGAAGGATGGTAAAAGCAGTGAATCAAGACAATTAGCTTTTTGTGAGTTTTATTTATAATGTGTTTTAGATTTGGGGACATCAAATAATTGGCAAGCAGCCTGCAAGTGCTCTGGAAACTCAACAATAATGTTCAACTTTAGGGAGGGTTCAAGTGAAATAATGTATTTCTTTGTATTTCTCTGTAGGATTAACAGTGGCAGACCTGGTGTTTCCATGGTAAGTCTTCCTGAAGAATAGTCTTGTGTCGAGTGATTCTGTATGTAAAAAGTTGCAAGGAGAACATTGCGTGCACCTTGCCTTCATGTGGAAATGTATTTAGAAAGGTGAATTTGTGTCGAAGGGTTCATAGGAATCTGCCCCTCCAGATAACAGCATCACTCTTATGATCCAGTGGTAGAGCTGAATGCTTTCCGCTCACCCCACATCCTCATTCCTCCCTGACACAATGTTAGTGGGAGGTCCAACGTTATCCTACAGTGGAAGTGGCGTATCCCTGAGGAGCTCATTGCCACACTACTGTGTTGAAGGTAGTCAATCTGGCAAGATTCAAAGCTGGACTGACATGTGTCCAGAGATAAAACAGCCAAGGGAATTTGGGATTAAGCTGATGTCTCAATAACCAGAGGATGGTCTTATGGGGAAGCAATTATCCTATCTGCCCCTAGCATGCTTCTCTAAGATGCCTACCCGTTGTGGGTTACTCCTGGAATTGGGCTTGGACTGTGAAGCCCTATCTAGAGGGTAGGAGCATGTCAGTTCTGAACTTGAATCAGATTTGCAGCTTGTGTTTCACTGCTCTGATGATGCTGATTTAATTTGGGGTAACAGAAGTTTTGGTAGCATATGCACTTTGCAGAAAGACCAGAATGCAGCTACTTCCCTGATCTTTATTGCCTCAACTGACCACTCAAAGAGGTGGAAAGGTTGCATTGTGCAAGCTCAGTTGTCTGGGAATTCCTAGCAATCAGTTGTCCAATTTCACTTAATGCATGCATTGCTGTTGGGCCAGTGCAGGCTGCTCTCTTAGCTTTAGTGTTTGCTGTCGTGCACATGTGTGATGGGGTATCTGCCATCTCCATTTCCCATCTGCTCTGTTCTCTAGGTTTGTGTTCATCATGGGGACATCGATATCATTGTCACTGAGCTCCATGCTGAGGTGGGGAAGTTCCAAGCAGAAGCTGCTTGGGAAAATCCTCTGGAGGAGTTTTCTGCTAATCCTGCTGGGAATCATAGTTGTGAATCCCAATTACTGCCTTGGACCATGTGAGTGGCACTTGCTCTCTTCCTTACAGTCATAGAGTCATAGTTAGGGTTGGAAAGGACCTTAAGATCATCTAGTACCAACCCCCCTGCCATAAGCAGGGACACCTCACACTAAACTATGACACCCAAGGCTTCGTCCAACCTGGCCTTGAACACTGCCAGGGATGGAGCACTCACAACCTCCCTGGGCAGCCCATTCTGTTGCCTCACCACCCTAACAGGAAAGAATTTCTTCCTTATATCCAATCTAAACCTCTCCTGTTTAAGTTTGAACCCATTACCCCCTGTCCTGTCACTACAGTCCCTAATGAAGAGCCCCTCTCCAGCGTCCCTATAGGCTCCCTTCAGATACTGGAAGGCTGCTATGAGGTCTTCACGCAGCCTTCTCTTCTCCAGGCTGAACAGCCCCAACTTTCCCAGCCTGTCTTCATATGGGAGATGCTCCAGTCCCTTGATCATCCTCATGGCCCTCCTCTGGACTTGTTCCAACAGCTCCATGTCCTTTTTATNCTGTCTTCATAGATGCTCCAGTCCCTTGATCATCCTCATGGCCCTCCTCTGGACTTGTTCCAACAGCTCCATGTCCTTTTTATGTTGAGGACTCCTGAGGCTGTTCCCACCTCCTTGGCTGGGCTGTGGGGAAGTGTCAGCTCTGCCATACTGACTGGTTGCATGGAGGTGGTTTGATGGTATTCTGTAAAGTGCTCTTCAACTCTGCACCAGTGCAGTTCTGTCTGACCCCTGTGCTGACCACTGTTTATCACCTTAGTGCTGACTGTCCCAGGGTTGTGATTCCAGAAAGTGGGGTGGCAGAATGGAGGTGTCCCATGTACCTGCAGTGGGTCTCGGCTCTCCCTGGAGAAGGGTAACTTTCCTATTTACAAAAGACTCCCTGTCTGTTCTTTTTCTTTGTTGCTTGTATGTTTTCCAGTGTCATGGGATAATATGCGTATTCCTGGGGTGCTCCAGAGGCTGGGATTCACATACCTTGTGGTTGCTGCTCTTGAACTCTTGTTTACAAGAGCTGGTGCTGAGAGTGGGACCTTGGTGAGTTATGTGGGGAGATGATGAGTGATATTTGAGTAGGGTTTAGGAGCCTTTGCTCTTGTTTGGGCAGAAAGGAGCACATGAGAAACGAAAACATGTAGCCTCTTACCTGATGTGTAGTGCAGTGTGAGCTGGCAAAAATTCCAGGAACATGCACCCTTCAGTGTCCCATAGTGCATTTTGTCACACCTAGGTTTGCTGTATTTAAAGGTTTCACTAATTCATTCAGATGGTGCTTGGAAGCAGGCATTCCCAGGCACTTCTGATGACATTCCACTGCCAAGGGACCCCAGGGACAGGCATCTGTATGCTGAGTCCTGTGGCTTGTGTTTTGTCTGGTTAGTTTTGGCAGTGTTTTTTCACAGGAGGAGAAAGTAATACTGCTTCTTGGCCTTTCTGGAGCCTGCTCTCCCAAAAGGCTTTTGTTCTGCTCATGAATCAAAATTCCTTCTGACATTTTCCAAGCTCAAAAACATTGTGGGCTTTTGTTTTGATTTGTTTCTTTGCCTCTCCCAAGTAACCAAGTGTCTGGAAGTCGTTTGTGAAGATGAAAGGTCTATTGGTAGAGCACAGTTTCGTAATGACAATGGCTCCTTCTTGTATCTGGGGGACTGCTTGCCAGGAAGCACAGGATGTCCTTAGGGGCATGGTTTTTACTTGCCAGCTAATACCCCATTCCCTCCATCTTGTGCAGGAGACAGTGTGTCCTGCTCTGCAGGATATTCTCCCTTACTGGCCACAGTGGATTTTCATTCTGATGTTAGAAGCGATTTGGCTCTGCCTGACCTTTTTGTTACCAGTGCCAGGTTGTCCCAGGTAAGACTGTGCACCCAGACTACTTTCTATGGGGCATCAGATTGTTTTACTTCTACTGAGTAGAGAATAGACTTTATCAGCCATAGGGAAAGAATGAAGAGAACTTTTACGCCACAGGGTTAAAGGGAAGCATTCATCATGTGAAAAAACTTTACTTTGGTACCAAAGTACCAGGTATTATAAAGATGACATCATTGTTCCTTTCTATTTAAAGAAGAGGATTAAAATCTGCATGAGGTCTGTGTCACATAGGACCTGTGTTTCACCATGTGCCTCTGGCCAGGGAAAACATGGAGCATTGAGTATTCTGGGCCAGTGGGTCAGCTGCTGTGCAGGTGGGGTTTACCAACACTTTGTGCCATAACCTGTTTCCTTCTATCCTAGGGGCTATCTAGGTCCTGGGGGCATTGGAGACTTTGGGAACTATCCCAATTGCACTGGAGGAGCAGCTGGTTACATTGATCGTTTGCTGCTTGGAGAAAAGCATATATATCAGCATCCCTCTTCAAGTGTAAGTAGCTTTTGGTTTGCAGTATGTAGCCACAGGTCAGCACTGAACATAGCTGTCAGAAAGAGCTTGGGAATGGTACATGTAGGAGGATGGAAGGGAAGATTGGTTGCTCAGGTGTCCTTTAACAACTGTTTTCTCTCTAAGGTGATTTACCGAACAACGATGCCATATGATCCTGAAGGGATCCTGGGGACCATAAATACCATCATTACGGCCTTTCTGGGACTGCAGGTACCTCTTTCTGGTTCTGTGCTATAATGGGAAGATCTGAAGGAATCTTGGAAGTGGGGAGGAAACTTGGGTTTTCTTATTTAAGGCTGAGACTGGTTCTAACCTTTTCCAGAGCAATGCTTTCAGGCTGACTTAGACTGAGGCGAGTGTCAGAGAAGTGGAACCTAATTTGGCAGTAGCTTGCATTACATAAATTAAGATTTTTCTATCAGTTTTTGTAAGGGATGGACACTAGAAGTCTGTAGAACATTCACCCAGAACCTTCCTTTGCTTGCTTTAGGGTTGAGCTTATGCTGGGAGTAGAATGGTTCCGCATGTTAGAAATAGGGCGAAGAGATGCATACACTTCACAGTTTCATTTCAAACATGCAGTTTTAAAGGTCACAGCTGTACATGTTGCTCATTGCTAGTTTTCTGCTGGATGTGCAGTGTTAACTACCTTGCATAGGCGCTGTGGGTGTACTCACCATCCCAGGCATGAGTGAGGCAGGGGTTCACATTAGTGTTGCCAACATCAAAAGCTCACAGTTCACCAATGTGTTTAAAATGCGATATTGTGATGCTTTTTGATGCAGTTCTGCTTGGCCATTGGTGGCCCTTCTGTCAGTGCAGGAGCTCCTAACCAAAGTAAAACTCTTGAACTGGGAATCGAATGTTACTGTATGCAGCACTGGCTACAAATTGATGGGGAATCTCTGTGGGGCAGAGGTTGGAACAGCAGTGTGACCCTCAGAGTGAGTCATCAGGATGTGTTTCTAAGTGGGGCATGAAAAGGAGCGTGTGCTGCAGGCCAGGGTGCAGTGTGAGCTGTGGAGAAGCTGTTCTGGCTGGCTGGGGGTGGGAGTCATTCCTTCATGCAGTCCTTGCTGAGGGAGACAGAGCTTGAGTTATATTGTGTTAAGCTAACAAAGTTGCTCATCCCCTTCCTCAGTGTTAACATAGCACAAAAGGGAAAAAAGGTGCACCCACTTCTATTGCATTCTTTCGTTTTCCCCTTCTGTGCCCATACTTTGCAAAGAGTTCCTATTCTGAGCCTTTCAGCCACTTGGTTGATATGAATCCTGTTTGTGTTCTCTGTCTTAGCATAGGTGGCTGGCATCAAATGTATCTGGCTCTTGAAATGCAGATACATGTATGGGCATTAATGAATTTTCTGTATTCTTTCTATATTAGGCAGGAAAAATTATCTTGTTCTACAAAGACCAGCACAAACAAATTATGAGTCGGTTTGCCATATGGAGCATTGTAATGGTAAGTCAGATGGATACATGGCTCTTCAACAGGCATGTAGTTATATGCAATGCAGACTTAGTGTTTCTGAAACACGTTGCAGTGGCTGCATAAACTTCAGCAACTTTCTATTTCAGGGAATTGTTTCTGCTACCTTAACAAAATGCTCCAAAGAAAATGGATTTATTCCTATAAATAAGAACTTATGGTAAGCAAAGAGATACAACTTCTAGTATGATTTTGTTCAAGTACTATTTTACCTTGAAGAATACTTTGCCTTTCTTTTATTGAGATCTGTCCATATCACATAGTTCCTTAAATAATCTTTCTACTGAAAACGTGTGTAGGTCGCTATCGTATGTGACAACCACAACCTGCTTTGCCTTCATCCTCCTACTGCTGATATATTACCTTGTGGATGTCAAGAGACTCTGGTCAGGTGCTCCGTTTTTCTACCCAGGTCAGTAAAGCCATGGCAGGCAATGTATTCCTTCCAATTTTTTCTGCACAGATTCTAGCCTTTTATGTTTCTTCACTTCCCTGGTCTTTTAAAAGAGTTGGGATTTAGAATGAGGTAATCTGAAGGGTGCCACTTGAGATGAACCTTTTTGTAGAACTGGGACACTTCAGGTATTTAGGAAGAGGGGCTGTCAAGTCTTTAAATGAGGGCTGGAAGCTGCTATTGCCCAATGCCCGTTCTCAGTTTGATCTCCAGTTAAGGTCCCAGGGAACAGCTGTCTAGTACCAAGCAAAATACCACAGCTGGTTCATAGCTGGTTTTGGAAAGGACTGCTGAGACTTGGGTAACCTAATGGGAAACTCAAAGGCCTGTCAGCAGAGTAATACCACTTCTGAAGATGGGGAAGACAAAATCCCCTGGGTGGCTGTGTAGGTTCTGTCTCTCAAATGAGTGTGTCTCCCAAAGCATCCCATTGTGGTTTTAACAACACTGGGCTCTTGACAAACATCTGAGTACAGAATGCAAACCCACAGCAGAGGGAACCTTTCAGCAGCTCTGGTGTCTGGGCAGAGATAGGGGTAGGGTGACAGCACGGAGTTGCATCTCCTACCAGAAATCTGAGATTTGAAGGGCAGTCAGCATTTGTTTGTGAAGGCAGTAGATCTGACCAAATAGGCTGGCACTTGGCCACCCTGACGACAATAGTAACTGTGATCATTCTCATCAGTAGAGTTTCAGGATACTGATTTGGTTGTATTTTGTGTTCAGTATGCAGGTTGTCTGTATTTCCTTTCAGTAAATGTTTTGGGGCAAAGAACCCTTCAGTCTGTCTTTGAAAACAAATGTGCAGTATCTTTGGGGCAACCCACATTAGCTGTTACTGCCTCATAGGCACTCTGTTTCATAAGCCTGGCATGCCTCTGCCTGCTTACTCTGAAGCGAGCTCATGCCTGCTCTTTGAGATGGTATGACTTGTGCTTACTTTCAGGAATGAACTCAATCCTGGTCTACATTGGACATGAAGTATTTGAAAACTATTTCCCTTTTAAGTGGAAGATGCAAGACAGTCAATCCCACGCAGAGCATCTCACTCAGAACCTCACTGCCACAACGCTTTGGGTCATAATATCCTATGTACTTTACAGGAGAAGGATATTCTGGAAAATCTGATAGCAGTGGCCAAGGTGTAGCAAGCCTAGGTTTTGATAAGGCAAGTGGATGAGGTGGGTTAGCCTGAAACACTGCCACTCACGCTAGGCTGCGTTACTAAAAAGGGATTCTAGTTCAAGTTTACAGTTCCATGAACGTTGTCATCAAGATTTTTATGTGACTTAAGGGACAGTATCTTCCTGTTTAGCAAAACCTCATTCGTTTGCTGTGGTTGCTCTTTGTATTCTGTACTTTGTAAATATTTTACTGATCTCCCTAGAGAAACTGAACATATTGCAGCAGTTGGGCAGTCAAGGACAGCCTGATGTTGCTTACAAAGGGAACAGCAAGGGATCTGGGTGGTGACTACAGAATGACAGCATGGCAACAATTGTGTCTAACAAGGCACCCCCTAACTCTGGTCAACGGTTTGTATGTACCCTTTTCACTCACTGTGCCACACTGGTTACCACCCTCACATTTAACTTTGCAGTCTTTTTGACTCTGGAACACTGGTAGCATCCTCAGCCCTGCAGATGGAGTGCTCCAGGGCACCTCTGTGCTACAGCATGCTGTGGAAAGTGGTGACTCAGCTGAGCATTCCCCATTGTCTTCTTCCAATTTGGTCCTGGATCAAAGCCTTAGGTTAAGGATCCTGCTGAAGGTACTGCCAAAGGTCTCTTCTACTGGCTTACTAATCAGCATGCTGCTGCTACAGGTTTGGCAGCCCATACGTGCATGGTCTGGGCCACTGTGTTACACACCTCTTGCATGGATGAGGTCTGAGTTTCACATGCTACACTCAAAGAGTGCAGAGAGGCCAGTTCCTATTGACCTGTATCATCACTTGGGTGTTACCAAAGTATGATCAAAGCAATCCTCTTTATAAATGGAATCAGAAAACCAGCCATACAGGTAGAATTTGACCAAAAAAAGGAATAGATAGCAGACCAATTCAATGTATGATAATGTTTTTTTGAAACTCAGGATTTCCACACCAGTGCTAATAAAAAGCCTGAAATGCCTGGCTATGTTCTTTGTGTATGTATAAAGTCAAAAAAGAACTGACACACACCTTATAATGCTATGCAAAAAACCACCCCAAAACCAAGAACAAAACCCACAAATAGGACATTACAGAAGACTTCTTAAAGTTTTGTTTATAAAGNTCAAAGCAATCCTCTTTATAAATGGAATCAGAAAACAAGCCATACAGGTAGAATTTGACCAAAAAAAGGAATAGATAGCAAACCAATTCAATGTATGATAATGTTTTTTTGAAACTCAGGATTTCCACACCAGTGCTAATAAAAAGCCTGAAATGCCTGGCTATGTTCTTTGTGTATGTATAAAGTCAAAAAAGAACTGACACACACCTTATAATGCTATGCAAAAAACCACCCCAAAACCAAGAACNGAACTGACACACACCTTAATATAATGCTATGCAAAAAACCACCCCAAAACCAAGAACAAAACCCACAAATAGGACATTACAGAAGACTTCTTAAAGTTTTGTTTATAAAGTTTGATTTACCCACATAAGAAAATGAAGTGGTAGCAAACACTGAGTAGTGTTTGTGTATTGCAGAACCTGTACCTCATAGGGAACTTCTCTGCCTCCCTGGACAAGTGATTTTTCCCTGCCACAGTGCTGTTCAGTGAAGAGCCTTCTCTTCTCTCTGTAAGAGGCACTTCATCACGATCCAGTCCATTCAAGCGAGAGTCTGCAGCAGCAGTATTTTCTCATTAATGCAGAACCTATGCAAGACCACCATGAGATTTTCCCCACAGCGTGAGACCTGGCGCTCCATGGCCAGGCGAAAATCTTCTTTCACTCCTTTAGTTATACCGCGGGTAACTGTGTGATGCCTTAAGCCATAGAGGAGAGAAAGACAGACAAAATCAAGTGATGGTTATTTGGTGTATTACAGTAATTTAAAAGGTGCATGTCACTTACTATGTATCTCCTGTCCATACCTGAGCTCATATATGGAGAGCCAAATAGCCTGTGCTATGCTATTTCTTAAGAAAACGTGTTTAATAAGTTGCAAGTCTTTCAACAGTTACAAGTTCCATAAAAGTCTGTACTCTCACTACTTTGATAATGACTGTTGTGGGGAAAAAAATGTTGCTGTTCTGGCTAACAGGAAAATCCAGTGTCTTAACCCAGTTATGTACAGTGAGTTCTTGCCTGGGGAAAGGTGGTGGGTTATTTTTTTATCTTCTACCTTTGCTGCCCAGGCCACTTCCTCCTGTAATCACTTCTATATGGTTAGGGTTGAAAGAGGAGTGAAAAGATGAACCTGCTTTCTATTGAAGAAGGGGACAGGTGGCAACCACCATGAAGAGCAGAGGGTATCTTGTACCAATAGGAATGTGCAGGAAGGAGCTGTATTATCCTGAGGGCACTGATAACTCTGACTAATGAAAGGTGCAGTGAATGCTTCACAGGCCAACAAAAAGTTCAAATCAAGCCAGGCTGTGAGTCACTGTCAGTAGAAGCCAGCTCTTGTGGAGAGACAAGACACCAGCCAGGGATTACACGGATTCTGAGCAGAAGTTCAGGGCTTGTTCTCAAGGAGAACAAAGGCCTGGCTACTGAGCAAGCTAAAGTGATGCTGGCTGGGGAAACTTGGGATATTGCCCTGCTAAATGCTGTTCTTATCAACAGTTCTTTGTCTTCATCCCGGCTTGTAGCACTCAATCGTCCCTCCTGCCCTTAAAACAATGTTCTGCAGTGCCAAAGTACTACAGTTCACCTCCACTGTGCAGAACTTTGTGTACCTGCTAAGCCATACTTGGGAAGGGAAGCAAAAGATATACCCTGAACTGAAAGCCTAGTGTTACTAGAGGAGCAGCATAAGCTAGAGAGAAATGCATAATGCTGATCTTGAGACACATCCTGAGTCATGGCTAAGAAGAGAAGAGCTGGACTGAACCCAGCAAGCCCACCAAAAGACAGAAAGGAAATACAAACTTAAGAGTGAGAGCAGCCATGCCAAGCCAGAGATGCTGGAAACAAGAAAAGACTGGGAATTGTCCTCACCAACAACACCACCCCACCTTCATTTAAATCAGCACGTCTAGCATTTGAGAAAAGACTTCTCTGCCAAAACAGTAGTGACCTCTGTAACGTGAAGAATGCAAAGAAGAGGCTAGCCTGGAGCATAGTGGGCAATTCATTGATGAGCTAGCCTGAAGGAAGCAAAACTGCACTGAAAATACTCTAGCCTATTCAGAGGTTATGGGGTAAGTAAGCCCTGTCTTCCATCTTTACTTGTCTTAAAACATTGCTGGCAGCCGAGTGTTATGGTCAGTTACAGCCTAAAGGCGAATATCCAACCTACAGCTACTGAGCAAGCCAGCAGCACTTCAGAAGATGTGTGTCATATAACAGCTGGGAAACAGAGTTCAGAACAACTTAAATGAATAAAAGGAGCTATTAATGGATCCAGTAACCAGTATCTTGGAAAGGGTTATACTCTTGCTAATAGGTGGCTGAGCTTTGCTGGAGGATTTCTACATTTGTGTTTAAATTCAACAGTGATTATTAGATTGAAAGGACACAGATACTGCCAACTTATGGGAAAAAGAAAAATAGATGTTATCATAGAACAACATGGCTTGCCAGGCAATGTAGGTACAAATGGAGAAAAAAAAAAAGATAAATACTGAGTAACAAATTGCTGAAAACCATGGGCAGTAAAACATGTTGACAAAACACAGCACATTATGAGTGGGGTTTTTCCACTTGGTACCTGTCAGCAGTCTGTATGCTGGGCTGTAGCACAGGTATGAATTCCTGCTGCAGTAACCCCATGGGAGGGCTAGAAGTCCTTTAAGAAACAGCAAACAGCAGCATTCAAACACCCACACACCAACTCCCCCTCCGGTGCACAATAACTCTCCAGAAAAAGGGGCAACAAAGAACTGGGGTGAGACCACACAGCAGTGACCACCGGGTAGCTGATGGGGTGCAGGACCCTAACAGCACCAAGCATGCAAGTACCCCCAGATTTCATTGCAAGGCTGTTCTGCAGCTGTGGTCTAAACATATACCCATACTTTCGAACAGTTACACTGGGAGAAAGGATAGTGGTAGTGCAAAACCAGTTCACAGTTGTACACTGATGAACTGTGCCAGCTTTTCCCAGGAAGCATGTCAGTCGGAGAAGATTTAATCAGAGGGGCATTGCAGATACAACAGCTTCCCTGCAGAGCTGGCAGGAGCATGTCAGTGAACAAGGAGAACCCACGACTTGGAGTGAAGGGATTTGCTGCTGAGCCCAAGCTGAGTGAATGCACAGCAGGTATGGGCCAAGTTGAGTACAGGCCAGTGTGTGTTACAGGTTGCCTTAGTATCTTTTCATTAGCCTACAGATGGCCTTTTTCACCTTTTCTAATTCAAACTACATACAAAACTGGCACATACAAAAGGATGGCACAATGTCAGAGCACAAACATCTGCTCAGAACAACCTCCCATTTATGGCCAGGGCCACAGGAACCAGCCATCAAAAGGTGTCTCAGCTGAAAGATACTTTGTCTTCCTGCATGTTCAAGGGCTGAATTTCACAGTTCAGTCCTTGTCTCTGTGTGCTATGTGCAAGAAGAAAGTCACTTCTTATGTCCAGCCTAGAGCAAACCCCATGCCCCACTGAAGGAGAAACAAAAAATTTATTATATACAGAACAGGCCTAGTTTCTTAACCTAAATCTTACCAGGCACCCCCACAGATGCTAAGAAGGGAGCAGAGAAGCAGGACTTGCACTTACATGCCTATACTACCGAGTTAGGGGCCTACTCTCCAATCTCACAGGTGGGCATTTGGGTTACTATCTGTAATTTATTGACATATACAGATGGAGAGCTATGTTTATAAAGGTCAAGTAAAGACAGGACATTTTTGTAGTACAGAAACAGTCTATAATAATCTGAAATAAAATATTCACAAGAATTGTTCAATGAAATGAGATATTTTTTCATGAGTTCTTGGCATGAATGAGCCCAGTGCTTGCAAAAATGGGCACGGGGAACAAAAAATACGAAGAAACAGCAAGATGTTATTGGTCTCAGAGTGTCAGATGTTTGCAAAAGGGATTCTGCACAACTGTGTCATCATTCCTGTTTGCAAGGTCTGCAGCTAGAATTAAGCATAGCCAAGTGCCCCGTCGGAATAAAAAGTACACTTTCAACATACTTTGTTTCCCTTCAAACCCACTGAGCTTTTCCTCTGCTGTCCCCAAGGGGGAGATGTGGTGGGCAAGTGAGTAGAGGCAGAACACTCAGCTTTCACATCACGTAGTTCACTAGGCTAAGATTAGACTAATTAGAGTAAGATTTAATAAAAAGAGGAGCACAATATTAATCACTCATTGCTTGCATGTTGTTGTTCTCCTCTTTTACCTCACTAGCTAACAGTGCCATCACTGACACAGCAGAACCATCAAACTCGGCTTGTCTAGAATGAAGTTCCAAAGCACTCAGTGGCTGAATTCAGAGCTCACCATCAAGTCTTGCTGACACTGCAAACAGAACGAACTGGCTGTGTCACCAGTTAAAACCAAAACCATGGACATTCATATTCTTACAGCAGATACAAGCAAAGACAGCTTTTACAAGCTGTATACATATTTTGCAGGACTTGGTTGCAAGTCTGCAGGCTACAAAGTTCTTACTTCAGCTTTTGAAAACCACCTTGCAGATTGCCCTCCTGGGTTCAGAAAAATGTATACAATTTCCTATAAAGGATAGGTACTGAGGAAAAGTACTGGAAGAAGAATGTGAAATTCACCAGGGGAGAAAATGTCCTATAGGTCATAAAATAAGAAGCTATCCTTATAAAAAACATGTAATGTCTGTAATACACTTTCCATCAATGAAGATGCAGGATTGCTATGTACATTCACACTGAGGGAAGATCAGGAAAAGGAGCAACTGCTTTGTTTTTGCACTGCTGTGGCAAACTTCAGATTGAGTCTTCCTGTTTGTGACTGCACAGTATCTGAGCTGCCTCTGCTCACTATTGGGAGGTTGGTGCAGCAACTCACACAACAAGAACCAGTGACAGTTTTGAAACATGATTTTTGAGCCTACTAACCACTGTTCCTAGAAACAGCTGTGCCAGCACACTTATCTAAAAATTGTAGTGTGGGGAGGCCTCAGTGCTCCTGAGGCCAATGCCTCTGGGTGACACCATCCTGAGCCTCACAGCCATCCAGCTAAAAATCTACCCGGGGCCCTAGGGGAGTAGATGGCATCTCCAAGAAGTGAACTACACCCCAAACTCTCCCTCCCATCAGCCCTGATAAAGTGGTTCCTGTCCTACACATCTCAGCTGCATAAAAGACATTGTACACGGCTTTTCCAGCTGGATGCTATATTTAACCATTTCAGTTCAATGAGCAATGGAAATGGACTTCTCTTCTACAAGCATTTCCCTAATTCAGGAAACATAACACTGGTCAAAAGGAGGTCAAAGAGAGATTTCTGTCTTGATGCTGCTCACTGCGTACTTCCTGACTGGTGGGGTCGCAACTATAAGTAACAACTACCACACCAATCAAAATAAAAGCCATGACTCAAAGAAACAGCACTGCACTATTGAAACTAACTTGAGATAGCAGCTAAGAAGTTACCAGACATAGTCACGGGTGCTAAGCCCTCTTGCTGACAAAGCTTATTAACATCATACACAGCACAGCATATCCTGATTCTTGTTTTCATGCAGCTGGTTACAAGCACTGAGGATAAGAGACTGAAAATCTAGAGCCTAGAAGAGAAAATTCTCTGTCACATAAATAAGCATCTGTATTTCTTCTTTTGATTTTCTCTTCTTTAATTACATCTAGTATCCCACTTCTCTGCTGGTTACCTAGAACTCTGGAAAGTCTATCTACTAGCCTAAATTTGGATCCAGTTGTCTCATGTTAGGATCCCATTTTTGGTAAAACTTTAGCCCACTTCTAGTTAGTGAATAGCCAGAATACTATACCCAAACTGGAATTTCAACAAACTTAGCACTCCCCCTCTTATAAAGCAAAATACCACAAGTTTTAATAAATAACCAGGATGTTCCAAAACATTCTGCCACTAAAACCCTGCAGCAGATACTTGTTCAGTCTTGACTCAAAACTAAGAACACCTAGGAAGCTAACCCAAATTATTAATTTCTTCAGCATCTTGTAAGAAGCCAAGCCGAATAAGCTTATTCAGTACATAGCAAGAGATGCCCTGCTAGTTCTGACACAGAGGTTAGCAGAGTTTACCTGGAGTGTAACTTAATTTATGCTTTATACCTAAGTTTGTAATCACTGTGGTCTTTTAGAACTTTGTTTACAACAAATAGTGCTTTCTGGTTAGCATTACCCTTCAAGCCAATTAGCAACAACACCTTGCACTCAGACCTGACTATTTAAAGAATTCCTGCAAAGTACAAGCGTCTGACTGAAAGAGCAGTACTGTAATCACTCTAATATCAATTATTCTAAAGCAAATGCCATACTTGGAAATAAAATTATGTAAAGGTAGGAGGTTAAAGTTGAAGACCAACAGAAAAAAAAATGCAAACCACCACCAAAAACCGCACAAGTCAGCAGGAGAGTCAGAAAAAGAAGCTCACTGCCTTGTCTGAACTCCTTATGCAATTCCTTTAAGCTTGAAGACATGACAAACTTACTATCCAGAAGATTACATGAAAACAGACAACCAACAACCACCGAACAAACAACCAACAACCATATTCCCATTTTTTCCACCCTGAAGAAAACAGTAAATGCTTTTTTATACTTACTTGATTAACATTGCTTGATTTGGTAGCAGTTCCAGATGAATTTTCCCTCCTTCTTGTGTTCTTAAGTAAGCGAATTCCTCCAACATATCAATATCTGAAGAAAATGTTAAGGATCTGAGTAGGGATGAAACAATAGAGAACATTCCTTCCACCCATGAAGCCATACTGCTGAAAGGACAGTCAAAACGAATAGCTATTGAAGTATCTTGTTCTTAAAAGTGATAAAGAAGATCAAAGCATGTACTCCTAATCTTCCACAAATTCATGAGACATGGCTTTTTAAAGAGCAAAACACATATGTCTTTTCCTTCTTCATTTCTTTGTATGTAGAGTCAGACACAGGTAATGAAATCTCTCTCCAAACAAATTCCCTGGTTGTTTTTACTTACTTTGCCTGCATTGCAGGTTATCAAAGCAGTGCAAACTGAAGCTGGGACTGAAGGAAATGCTGCCACAGTGGCACATACCACCTGTTTTAGTTTTCTATTTTGGTCCCTTTATACAGGTTTTCTTCTTTTTTTCCCCTTCTTTTAACACCAGAAAATTTTTTAGTTGTCTCAGATAGAAGTTAGACCCCTTGCTTCCTAGGGACCATGGCTGCATGTCTATTTAGGTTAGACATTAAACTGCTCGTGTGTGTATGTTGATCCAAGCATACATCAGATACCCAAGTACAGAAATGAGACATGCTTTGCATTAACTTTGACATAACTCATTATCTTACCCATACAAAGCATTTCATGAGTGACAGTCAAATTCATTCAACTCACTAAAGCATAGGTACCACTTTATTGTTTCCAATAACAACTTTGTAGTACAATACCCTATAGGCTGTACTGAAAAGACTGTTATCACTTGCAGGGGCAGTCTGAGCTGCTGCTGGTTTTCTGAATGGAAGTGCAATTGCACCCGCAGGTGCCAGAACAGGTGACACATTTACAGTCCCTTATGCACTACTACCTATTACAAGAGGCTTACATGGTATGGAAATGAACTTAAAATATGATTCAGGGAGAGAACTGCTGCTGAAATGGCTTTTTCAACACCCCAGCACATAGTTTTGGATGTGAAAGACATTCTTGGTTAGAGAAAGGATACTTGTGACATAGTTGAAAAAATTCTCATACTGGAAGTTTCCTTGTTGGCAGATTTTGTTGATGGCTTTCAGGAACAAGTTCTCACCCCTTGGCCACTCATGCTGAAGCAGAACAACTACGTGGCCCAGTGCCATATCATCTCTGCTGTCTGTGAAAGCTCTGAGCTTCGGGGAAAAAATGGGCATAGAGACAATCAGGAAACACATGTTACTTTCAGAACTGTACAGGATTCATCTCACCTACATCTGTGCACAGAGATGCACAAGAAGTTTTCTAGGACCGTATTCCATTCTGCCTTAATATGTACATTTAAAACAAGTTGGATGTTTCCAGCCTATTTCCAGGCAGAGAATTCTCTCCACTGACCTATAAGGGAAGTCTGAATCAATACAAAAGTATCTTGAGATTTATTCTATCTCCCTGCCCAAAACTAAAACAAATGTAAGAGGAAAAAAAGAGAACAAACCCCTCCTTCATCAATACTCCCTCCCCTGCAAAAAAATAAGAGCCTCCACAAACCTATATAGGTGAGAAACACTTGAAGCACAGCCCTTCACACCTCATCACACCACTGTGATAAGGCCACGCTGTTTCCAGACTCCAGATACATAAACTAGGTCTTAGAGACAGCACAGAATTTGAAGCCTTAGAGCTTACCTTGAAACAAGCTAACAACAGATGAAGGCAGTAAGGCATGATTGCTCTACTGGTACATGGCCAAAGCTTCAAATCAGACCCTGCAACAGAACAGTTTATCCCACACTTCTTTAGCAGTCTCATGATGATTTACATTTGAAAGAAATTAGAATGGAGCAAAAGAAATCTACAATTGCCAAATCTCAGGTACAGAAAGAAACCTTACAGGTATATTATGAATTATTCAAAACATGAAGTTACATATTTTAAAATTTTTCTTTTCCTGTGGTGGGAATTTGCCACCAATATACTTTAATAGGTACCAGCAGGAAAGCCACTCACAAAATCAAGAGGGGGTAAAGAACTTCCTCCCGTTTTGTCATCCAGAAAAAGAAGAACTATATGGTCAATGAAAACACATGAATTAAATTTGAACTGACACCAAGTTTAGGTTAGCAGTAATTCCATACCTTTCCTGAATTTAGACTTTACTTTAGGTTGCTCCTCTTGCACTCTACCTCCTTCTTGTATTGGAAGTGAAATACAGCACATGAGGTCAAGCACTTTTTCACATGTTTGCTATAAAAAGAACAATAGGGACATGATAATGCTAAGTCTAACTGAAGTTCTTCAAATTCATATATGATTAAAAATTTCAGATATGCAAAATTAAAAAACAATCACAAAATACTTTGCTAGAACTTGAGTGGACCTAATGCATAACTTGACTTTGCTGAGCAGAAAGATGTAGCTCTCATTAAACAAACTCTGGGAGCTTGCGCAAGTCATTTGAATTGTGAACAAAATATGTATTGGCATTCTTCATTCCAGGAGTTTAAGACCAGTACAGCTGCAATAAGGAACTATTTTACTTTGAAGGATTAAGTTTTCAAATGAATTCTTAGAATAGCTTTTAAAAGCTTGTTCTGTCCGTAGTAAAAACAGAAAGGAAAATGGCAATCTGACAGCATGGCAGAAATGCAATGAATTTTTAATGCTATTTCCCAGAGACACTAAGAGGTCTGTGGGGATCTTATCACATTTCCAGTAAAACTAGTATACCAGAAGGGACAGAAAGACTAGCATGACACTAGATCCTAAGAGACACAGCCTTTATTGTAAGTGTTGACACTGACTGACCGAAGACCACCATGCACTTCTGTAATATTAAAACCACAGAGTATGTATTGCAAAAGTAAAGCAAGTTCAGAGGTTAGCACAGACAATATTGTTCTAGATTCTCTTATACTGTCAGCTGATAACTAATTCCTAAGATGTTCACAGTATTTTCTTTCCTATAAACCTCTTCTTTCCCCTGCCACATAAAGCCTATACCAAAAACTTTTCCCCTCAGTATTGACAGTGTTTCAGTAAAGTTGAGGACTTCAAATTTAAGGTTACTTTTACAGACAACTCAAACACTTGTAGATATGGAAAATCATAACTAAACCCCAAAATGCATAACTACCAGACTATCTACCTATGAGAGATGCTACTGGACAGTTAATGTGCCAGGAAGTGTAATTCTTCTCCTTATCAGGCATGGATTTTTCACTGTGTTTGATGATACCCTGCTGAAAGCAAGCTAACGGGAAATTTCAAAGGAAGAAGACAAACAGGAATCAGAGGGCCAGATGATGAAGAACCAGTGCGTGGGATGCTGTACCTACCCGATATTCTCCAAGGGCAAAATGGCATGTTGCTAACTGGATTAGTGCTCTCTGATTTTCTAGTGATCCTTGACCTGTAATTTGCTGTGGAGAATGAGAGCCCTGAAGAGCTGCTAAGTGATGTAGGCTGCTAATTGCCTTCTTGTACTGCCCCTTTAAAAAGAAGATACAAAAGGACAGGGTTAGGATCTTCTGTATACACTGGATAGAAAGACAGAAATAAAATTTCCCTTAAAGAAAGCTTCCAAAACATAGTGTGTCCAAATAACAGGGCTTCAGAATTTTGATCTAGGAAAACACTCTTCAGTGATGGGTGTAGATCGATTGCTTCCAAGGCAGTGAGAGGACAAACAGAATTCTGCTTTTAAAAGCCTGCTTAGAAATCACATTTGTAACTGAAACAAATAATTGTGCTCTTCACGGTTAATCATTACTTTATTTAGAGGAATAAATCTTAAAATAGCTCCTGTTCAAGTACAAGTATAGGCAAAATAAAAGACCTCCAAGGGAAAAAACAAAAAACCCAAGCTTTGTTCTATAGGTGGTATCTGGAATGAGCACAATCACCCTGATTTCTGAGATTGATAAATTTTAACTGAGATATGTTAAAACCTTCTGCTGCTTGAAAATTTTTCACTGATTGTGTTCCAACATAATGCATGTCAGATGAATAAAATGCACTTTCCTTCCATAACATTATATATATAACACTATATATATCTACTGGTCAAAATACCATCACAGAGGTCTTTTCCACATGCCAAAACTCAACAAACAGGTATTGGGACAGGAATATCCTGAGCTGTGATAAGAATGGTATGGTTCCATCCCCAGAAGGGTCATGCTTTAAAGGATAAAATCAGTACACACTTAAAGCACCCAGCTGGCTAATCAGAACAGCTATTCACAAGAAGGAAGAGCAACGTAATGGTGTCATTCTTACTAGTTTCTACTTTTTTTTTTTTTACCTGGTAGATGATCATGTCTGTAAGAAAGATTCTTAACCAAAGCCAGCTGTCCGTCTTCCACGCCAAACAAATTCTGGTGAACTCTGCGAAAGTGGTCAGAGAGGAAAAATCAGAAGAGAAAATGAAGCATTTTGTGGCTTTGGGTTAAAAATCACTAATCTAGAAGAAAAAAAAAAAAAAAAGCTGAATTTAATAATAAAAAAAAAACCCCAAAAAACCAAAACAAAAACCTANGAGGAAAAATCAGAAGAGAAAATGAAGCATTTTGTGGCTTTGGGTTAAAAATCACTAATCTAGAAGAAAAAAAAAAAATAGCTGAATTTAATAATAATAAAAAAACCCCAACAAACCAAACCAAAACCCTAACCAAACAATACCGTAAGAGCGTGAAATCTCTCAAATATGAGATACTCTTTTCCTATACAATCATACTTTGATTTACAGTGTCCAACAAATCCAAAAGCAGCTAGGTAGTACTATTTGCATGCATTTTAGAATAGAAACTTGCTCTCAAGATTATCACACAGATATTACCAAAATGGGAGTAAATTCAATGACAGGAATTATATTTTAACAATAGTAAAATTACTTCTATGCACAGCAATGAAGCCTAAACGCAACACTGCCTTCAGTTAGCCTTACCTTTGTCGAGTGATTCCAGTGAATAGAGCAGCTCCCAGCTCTCTCTTGCCAGTTTAAAGCTCTCTAATACCTCAATAGAGTTTGCAAGATCTGCCTTGTTGACTGTAATATGTCGACTTCGTGCCTTCCCAGAAGGATCCTCATCATCTGAGCTCTGCTTAAGCACCAGTTTAAACACAGAGATTAATTTCTTAACTTACACTTATTTCAAAGGACTCTAAAGTCACAGAAGTTCCCCTGAACACAAGAGAACAACTCTGTACTAGAGATGCCAAGATCCTAGTTCAAGTGCTGTTATGTGACTTTTTGCTTAGCTTGATTTAATATTACAACAATTAATTTTCTACCAAGAAACTCAGTGGTATAGTGTGAGAAACAATATCCCAAAAGAACTCATTCTGTTAAACGAGGTGTACTGCCACTGAGCTTCAGCCATATTATCCGTCAGGAGCATGTACATACTTCATGCTTTATCACCTAGTTTAAGCCTAAAGTGGCATCATACAAAGAAAACGTAACTCTTGTACTTCTGTGTACTTCCACCAGCAGAGAAATTCTATAAAACTGAGGGTTTCTACTATTAAAGAAATAGATGTATTCACAGTTCCAATCATGAAAAGTCAATTGATTTGGAGGCTTAGCTGTAGAACACCTGACTGCTTTAGCCACCGTTTCTAACAGCTTCTGCAGTTTCTGCTGAACTCCTTCAAGTTAAAGCATTCACATCAGCACACACATGTCCACAGCAACTGCTACAGACATTTATTCTTGATGGTTTTAACTAAAAAAAAAACCTGTTTGAAAATTGTGGTTGTGAACAGCTACTCCAGGAGAGCTCTAAAAATACATCCATTATATCTATATTAAAACTACTTTTGTCTCAGTTCTAGTACCTGTGCCATTCTTGTTACGAACAAAAAAGTCTGGAAAAGTTACCATTGTTTTTTCTCTTCCCTCGGCAAGTTTCCTCTTTTTGTGTATGTGTTTGTTACGATCAATATCTGTATCACCATAGATGTTGGTCACATCCTCAAGAAGAACCAGTGGGGTTTGGTTTGGAGCATTTGGACCTGGATTTAAAGATAAATTAATTCAAGATGGCTGCAAGCTGATCCGAAAGATCTCATGCCTGCATCAAGCTGGTTTTATTTCCTTCACAAATAATGACTGCAATGCTAGAGAAAACAATCTGAAATTGGTTCATTTAAGTTGCATAAGCTTAAACCATGCTTGCAAAGCAAGGTTTTCTCAAAGCAGCCTTACAGTAAAGGTCAGAATGCATTTACCAGACACCACAAGAATTTGCTTGGGAGCTTCAAAATATCTTTGAATCTTTTTCATTCCAACAGGCACAAGATACACTCAGGCAGAAGGTGTACTTTCATCAAACACTACTTGCTTTTATGGAAGTACAACAGAACAAATGTCTCTGAAGTTAACAGCCACAAACATGGCAAAGCACAGCAATGATCTCACAACACTCACATGAGAGACCAAAGCAATATGCCGACAGGCAGTGATGCCTCAAAGAAGTGAGTATATTTTATCACAAGATCTCCCTGAGTATTGTTCAGCTTCAACTTTGTCCCTGCTAATTTGAGTGTAGAGAATTAAACCTTTAGTTGATTGCCAGAGCCCATCATCACTCCCCAAAGCCTCTGGAGAAGCCTCATTTCAAAGCACTAAAGGCTTAATTTCTACTCCCACTGGAGTCACAGAACATACAGTGGGATCTGGTATCTGTAATTTCAGATCTTGGTGCTTAAGTTTCATTAGATATAAAATCGTGACAACACTTCTTAATCTCAAACAACATGGGTACATGGCCACCATTGAGAGGGCTTTCCTTCTGAAAACATTTTCTGCTTTTGCATAATCAAGTTCTATACATATGTGCAAAATTCAGACAAAGAGAAATATAAAGGAAAGGGGGAATCCATTGATCTGTTTCCCCTTTTTTGAAATTTCCACTAGACAAGACAGTAGTGCAGATAAGTATTTTCGGTTTACGCATTCCTTTCATTTGTAGAAAGATAAGAGGCTAAGGCCTCATTCATAACTGCAAACAAAAATATTTCAGAGCTTAGTATAAGGGCAATTCATTTCATCTCTTGACAAAACCAGAACTTTTATTAATCTTTTTCCATCTACCCAAAAGTAATGTGTAAGAAGCCCACTACAACAGAATTTTTTTACAAGAAATCACCAATCTGTCATGCTTAGCGATATGCTCTCTTCTGACTTGTTTCAAACTAAATACCACCAGTGAAATGTCCCTTACAAAAAGGCTACAACACATTTAAATCCCCTCTCCTGTACCACCATGTATTCCGCTGTGTTGGAATCTAACCTGCGTGAACTGAAAACAGAGTCAAGCCATAATGCAGGAAATAGCATGGAGAACCACATATGAAAGCACCGCAATTAGGATGCTGGAAAAGTTTTATCACTAGAATCTGAAGACCTGCCTCTTGTAACACCTGAGAAGAAAAAAAGAGCGGGTTTTTCTTTCACTCATACCAGTTTGAATGAATACTAACTGCATTGCTTCCCAAATAAATGTTTGTTTCTAAGCAGCAGTCAAGAGCACTGTAGCCTTTATTCCAAAATCTTCAACCCCAAACCAAAACCAAAACCTAACTTCAGCCTTGACTTGGACTGCAAACCTTTATTACTAGAAGTTACAAAGCCATACAAAAAGCACTGCTGTGTTTTGTGTCTAACCAAGCTCTAGAATCTAAGCTTACAGAGTTTATAATTGATTTCTAACACAGAGTGTTATAAATAACACCCTAGAAGCATCAGCCCAAACAGCAACTCCTGCCAAGCCTGCAGGCAGCATGAAAGTTATGAGAGGTGTGAATTGCCTCATTCATTTCTCAAGTCTCCAGCAAGGCAGATATGAATTATGCAAGAGAAAATGCACTAAAAAATTTTCTCTCCAGAGGTTTCTTNACCAAAACCAAAACCTAACTTCAGCCTTGACTTGGGCTGCAAACCTTTATTACTAGAAGTTACAAAGCCATACAAAAAGCACTGCTGTGTTTTTGTGTCTAACCAAGCTCTAGAATCTAAGCTTACAGAGTTTATAATTGATTTCTAGCACAGAGTGTTATAAATAACACCCTAGAAGCATCAGCCCAAACAGCAACTCCTGCCAAGCCTGCAGGCAGCATGAAAGTTATGAGAGGTGTGAATTGCCTCATTCATTTCTCAAGTCTCCAGCAAGGCAGATATGAATTATGCAAGAGAAAATGCACTAAAAAATTTTCTCTCCAGAGGTTTCTTTTCAAGTCCATGCACATGAAAAGAAAGTCATAGATCAAAGATCAGATCAGAATTAAGGAGGATACAGCTTTTTCCCCCAACAGTACACTTCCAAAATACATAGGATTCTACATTCTCAAAGCGAGTCCTCCAAAGAAGGAGAGGAAAAGCCTTAATGATGGAAAAGATATGAGAGGCACTGAATACTACTGGACTTTAATGCTGTAGCAGAAATTTGTAAGAGATGCCCTGGGAATATTTTCCTGATGTCAGAAAATCACAGAGGGTACCAGAAATGCTGCACTGAAGGGATTACACTCTGCTATCTCAGTATATATTCTCTTTTCAGCAGTTCAGTCCGAACACATGAGCTTTAACATACTCAGTTGTACAACTTACAAAGTAGCATTTTCACCAGTGCTTTACTTCCTTTCTTCCTCAAGTCAGAATCAAGCAGCTAAAACTATATGCACAGTTAAAGTATGTCAGTGTTCCACCATAACTCTTCTTTCCTCTGGATAGAACAAAAAAACCCAACTGAGTTCCTGTATTTGTTAAAGTGACTGCATGTCCTTTGCATACAAGTTGCCATGTTATTTGTCTTCGGAGCTTAGCTATCTTGACATCATTCAACTGATGACCCAACTTTACAGAAAGTTGCTTAAAACCCATCATTTGCACGGAGTGTTTAATTACTCAAATGATTATTTGCTCCACATAGGAAATTGTAATGAAACTTAGGAACACCAGACAACACAATTTTATCATGAATCAGTAACTGTAGTGTTAATAAGTACTAATTACCTATGGTGACAACTGTTATTGTTGCAAGGGATTCCCTAACAGTGAGTGAAGAAGCAGGAAATGCACACTATTAAGAGTTGAAAATTCCTCTTTGTGATGCTATTTCAGTAAGTTCCAAACAAAATGGAGGTTAAAGAACTTCCCTCAGCTTCTGCGCCATCCCTGAAAAACCCAGTAAATCTCTGAAGAAGCAATCCAAGGTGTTCCAGGCAATGTGATATGCCCCAAATGCAGATTTAAGTGGACAAGAAAAAGCACATATAACATTCATGCATTAAATACTCAATTTACAAATTAATTACAAATTAGGATTAAGGTGCAAAGCACGCCTTAAAGATCATGCTAATACTAGACAAAGCCAGCAAACTTGGAATCTTGTGAATTTCAGGAAATCTTTTCCTATTCAGTTTTTATTTGATCAATTATAAAACTGTTGTGTGTTCCTAGTGTAAAAATATCTTCACTTATTTTGTGGAAGCTTTTGCACAATCTTTTGAGTGAAGGAAGCCACAAAAATGTAAGCTTCAAATAATCAACGGAGAGAATGAAACAAACATGTTATGCTGATAAAAGAGCAGGAATCAACCCTAGGGGTGTTTCTCATAACACCTCTAACAAAATTCATTGTTCTGTTACTTTTCTCTTTGCTAGAAAACTAACAGCTGCTGGCCAAGATTGAAACCAGAGTGTTAAGTTAAATTGATCTTTGATCTGATCCACTACAGCACTTGTCATAAACTACTTCTGCTGGCAAGACTAATGGCTTGGGAGAATTTTTAAGAAGACCCATATCACTCTGTAAAATGATAGTTTCAAGAGACTAATGAGAAAAGATCTTTCAGACATTAACAATGTAATCACCAAAAACTCTTTCCAAAAGTTGAAACACTAGAAACAAACCTTGAAAGAGCGATGGCTGGATGTTGCTGACATACTGGAATGCATTTTTAAAGAAGACCAGCATTGTGGAATACACTACTTGGTTCTTATATTTAATGTGTGCATCACTATCAAAGTTACTGATGTATCTGCAGAGGTCTTTCATTCGATGTAAAATATCACCAAAACTTCTGAAGAAGAGAGACAAGAATTCAGAATTTTACCCAGACTCTGAAACTAAAGGAAAGAATGTACAGTGAACATTAAAAACTTCATGTTTTGGCTGAAGATATCCCCCAGCTGTACATCACTGGAGGCTGTGAGTGCATACCAGTGAAACTTCACTAAACATCTAGTATCATTCTCTTTGCTGAGGCACCTGGGGAACGATACCCCACAATACTATAGTTCTTATGCATAACTTTCATCAACAAAGATTTAGTTTAGGAACTAACTTGAAATTGCTCCCAGAATCCATATTTTTGCTTTACATTGTACAGTGTTAAAAGAAAACCTACACTGATTTTACACAAAATGTCCTCCTGTCAAAATCTTTCTTCAACGCATCTTCTTAAGAATTAAAAAGCCAAATCCTCTTTGAGAACAAATACCTGGAAAAATACAAATTTCTCACCTTCTTCCTTTATCCATTTGCCATTCACACCTCATTCCCACCACAGACAATATTTTAAATAGCCTCTCCCAAGGATCTGTAACCTGTGAAGATTTCTCTGTGAGACCATCTATTACGTATTTCTGAGAGCTACGTTTGCTTGGAGACATAATATCAGAGGAGTCTTGTGAACCTAGGAAAACCAGCACATTTTTGTCTTCATCAAGAAATCAAACCAACTTATTTATTTTCAAGGAGGAGACATGTACATTGGAACTTTCAGGGTAACCACTCATTACTGAGAAGGCTATTAGGGACCAATAGGCAATTCCGCATCCTCATACAAGAGAGCTGACAGACTGGATAAGGACATTTTTATCTCATATCAAAGAACTAAGAAACATCAGCTACTACTCTTAATCCTTGTTTATGGGATACATTATATGAAAGTAATGACCTTTTTTTTTTTTTAAAATTTATGGATGTCACTTCAGTAATACTAAAATGCAGTCTAAGAAAGATCAATTTTGTAACAATAGTCTTACCTTGATATTGGCTTTCTGTCTGTGTAGATCTAGTTACATAGTTAATATAAAATTCTGCTGCTTTATTAAGGTATTTATACAACAAGCTGGCAGGAAGTCGAACATCAGGGTTGTTAATTATCAGAGGAAGAACATCACAAACTAAAATAGAAAACAAACAAAAAATCCTTTAGATTTGTGGGGTTTGTTCTACTTGTCCTAAGCAAGGTTTCTCAGTCATCAATGTAAGCCTTCATCTCTGGCTGACCATATACCACAAATGATTACAAAGAACCTCACTGTAGCATATAGTCCACCTGGCCTAATGTGGCCTGAGTCTCCCCTGAGTGAAGTGATTTTCTGATTTTTAATAGCCTGGAAGTAGCTTACTGAACACAGAATGTTGCTATACTAAAAAGCTGTATAATGAAACAAGAACATTAATATTTTCTTACCAAATAATTTTCTAAAACAATTCACTGGGGATTCCTGGTCTTCAATACTTTCAGCATCTAATAATGTTTCTCCAAGGCCTACCTGTACAAGCAGAGGTGAAAATCAAACACTGGACCAGTGGTTTTAGAAACTTTTTAACTGCAATTCAAAATCAGTGGATGCATGAGTAGCAACTCACTATACACGCCAACTGCATGTGCTAGTCTCTAATTTCATAGTTAAACTATCCCTACTTAGTAACAGCTGAAGGAAGAGCAATGCCAGAGAATAGGAAAAGACAACCAAAAGAAAAACTACGAATGTATCAGAAGGCATTCACAGACAACTGAAATCTACAAGGCCTTAAAGCTGTAGCTTACCATCTGGGCTGTAGTAAGTAACTGTGCACACTCCCTGATGCTAGTACAAGTTAGTGTAAGTCAGTCTCAGAACTAGAAGATTCTATAATCTTCAAACTGTTTTCATACTATCCTTAAATAAAGTAGGTCACCATTTACACAGTTCCAGCCGTAGCTTCACAAGTCAGAGCAGACAATGCTGTTTCTTATAGTCTAGTCATAATCTCAAAGCACTTTGCCTTCAATAAGAGTTTACTGACAAAAAGATGAAGCAATATTCTTAGACTGCAATACTCCTCCACACTTTTTGTGCTTCTGCTTTTTTAAAAAGCATGGAATATTCTTTGAATTTACAAAACAAAACATTGTTTTATTTGCTTCCATTTTTTTTCTGATCAATTTTTCCCTGGTGGTAACCTCAAGATAAGCAATCTGAGCTATTAGCCACAATTAAGCATGAGTAAAAAGACTCACCCTCTCCCTAGGCAAAGAAAATACATTTCAGAAAACTGTCAAGAAACACATTCCCAGTATCTTGAATAGTTACTATGCGCATCTCTTCTCTTACCCCATGTTGCACCACAGTCTCTGGGAAGCGTCGCAGAAGTAGTAGTAACATTTCTGCCCTTTCTAATGTGTTAAAACACTGTTCTGTAGCCTTCAGTAGCATTTCACATTGGACCCGACCAGGAAGGGTTTCAAATAATCCTTAGAAAGAAAATAAAATTAAAATCTCTAACTTGCTATTTCTGAATTGTAAAGGTTACTGACAAAGTGTAAAAGCCTAATCACCATCACCTTGCATGCACAGCGGAAGAGATTCCCTTAAGTTTTTTTCTGCTTTTAGTATCTATGTGTGGAAAAAAAAACCCTGTTTCTTTCAGGAAATACCATAAGAATATTTATCTGTGTTTGTGTGCACAGAAAGGCTGCTAATGAGTGTAATATGACACTTTAAGATGCTGTTCCAAGAATGCTCATTTATGCTTTACTTACATTTCACTTCTACAATTAATACTTCAATTATTAAAAGGTATCTTTTTTCACTTTAAACATCCAATTTAGTGAGACACTAAAAAGAAACCAAAGAAACCAACATATTCTCCCTGCAACTTTTACATATTCTCTCTGAAAAACAAACACACCCCATGAAAAAGCAAGTACTTCCTTAGCTGGAATAGCCTGCACGCAGACTTATACACTGCTTATGCTTAGAGCTTCTGAAGCACATATTCAAACAACAGATTATAACTTGTGTAAGGTGTAAATTGTGCTTTCAAAACTGCCTGTGGTTGCCAGCAATAAATGCCAAGCCTGTCACTGTTCATTTTTATAACCCTCACTTCATATGTACAAATTCACCCCATTTTCATTATCATTTACTGCTCTCTACAATCAATGGGATTATGATTCCTAAACCCTGTTTCGCTTATTCTCTACACAATCTCTTTTCTAAGTGCTTGCTGTTCTTGCAGACTTAAGTCTACCCATATCAGAAACAAAGCAATGAGAATCAACTTCTGATGTCTCTTTGTTTCCTAAGCCTAACACACTGAATGAAGCCTCTAATACTGAACTGATCAAAAAACCCTGCAGCCCACAAACAGAGTTACAAAGACCGTCATTTACTTGCTACACAAGGTATGTAACCAGAGGTCTTATCTTTAGATTCCTTCAGGAGTCTCTCTATTCACTAAACAAAATCCTTACCTCTTAAAAATTGTGTCTGCTTGTCCTGTGAGTCACTCCTTAATGCTGATGTGATAACGCTAATCTCCCTCCATACAGCAGGTTGGTCTGGAAAATTCACAAACCTGCAATAAAGTTTGAGGCAAAGAATATATAGTGATCACAGAATCTGTTTCTAAGATACAACATTCCTACGAAAGAATGTGAATGGGCAAATGGAAAAAGAACCCCTCCTTTTTACTGTTTAATTAAGAAGACCTTTTCTACTTAATTTACCCACATGGATTTCCAAGAACACACACATTGTATTTCTGGAAACTCTGACATTTATGGAAAGAAGAAGCAGCTGGCATAATTGTAGAACTGCAGGTCTGACTACTCACATGTCATAGAGCAGCCTGCCCGCAGACGCTGTTCTTTCAGCGTTCCTCTCAATAGTGTACATCTCATACTGCAAGATGGAAGAACAGAAAATCAGCTTTCTTGAACACATTTCTGAATCAGATTGTCCTTCCACTCTAAAAAAAGTCCCAAATTTGCCATAGCAGTCTGAATAATAGAACACTGAAGGACTGCAACATTTCTGCAGAAATGAGCTGCATTTAGTCTACCTAATCACACATTAAATTAGTCATAAAATTCTGTATGATAAGTACTTTACTATTAATATGCTGGCTTTTAATTTTACACAAAAAAGAAACTTAGTGAGAATTCACATTTTTTGACCAGGGTTTGTTTCCAGTCAACTGCAACGCAAAAACACAACCTATTACAGAAGCCATAGTAAGAAAGGTACTTTACATCTCTATTAGAAATGGGGTTTTTTGGTTGGTTTTGTGTTTTTTATTTTTCAAAACCTAAATGTTTCAGCATGTGCAAACACAAGGAGCAGAAAGGGACCTTCCCCTCAGTTATTAAAACTCTAGCACCTGGGGATGTACTCAGCTTGGGAGCAGCTGTGTGGAAAGGGACCTGGGGGTCTTGGTGGACAGCAAGCTCAATGTGAGTTAACAATATGCAGCTGCAGCAAAGAAAGCCAACAGGATGCCAGGTTACATCAGCAAGGGCATCACCAGCATTGGTAAAGATGTCACTGTCCCCCCCTACTTTGTGCTTGTCAGGCCACACCTGGAATGCTGTGCTCAGTTTTGGTCCCTGCTATTCCAAAAAGATGTGGACAGCCTGGAGAGGGTCCAGAGAAGGGCCACAGAGATGGTCAAAGGACTGGGAAACCTGTCATTGAGGAAAGGCTGAGAGAGCTGGGCCTGTTCAACCTTGAGAAAAGGTGGCTCACAGGAGACCTAATCACCATGTTCCAGTACTTAAAAGGTGGCTACAAAGAAGAAGATCCCCTTTGTACAAGCAATCACATGGAAAAGATGAGGGGTAATGGGCACAAGTTACTCCTGCAGAGATTCCAAACAGGCAAAAGAGGAAAATTTTTCATTAGAACAACCAGCTATAGCAATAATCTCCCCAGGGAAGTGGTAGATTCCCCAACACAGGCCATTGTTAAGATTTAGCTGGACAGGGTGCTGGGACATCTAGTCTAGGTCATAGATAGGCTGGGAAGTTTGGGGCAGTTCAGCCTGGGGAAGAGAAGGCTGCATGGAGACCTCATAGCAGCCTTCCAGTATCTGAAGGGGACCTATATGGATGCTGGGGAGGGACTCTTCATTAGGGACTGCAGTGATAGGACAAGGGGTAACGGGTTCAAACTTAAAACAGGGGACGTTTAGATTGGATATAAGGAAGAAATTCTTTCCTGTTAGGGTGGTGAGGGTTGCCCAGGGAGGTTGTGAGTGCTCCATCCCTGGCAGTGTTCAAGGCCAGTTTGGACGAAGCCTTGGGTGGCATGGTTTAGTGTGGGGTGTCCCTGCTTATGGCGGGGGGGTTGGAACTAGATGATCTTAAGGTCCTTTCCAACCTTAACTATTCTATGATTCTATACTGCCGAGAAAGGTTGGACCAGATGACTGCTGAGATCCCTTCCAACCTGGTATTTATGNTTAAGGTCCTTTCCAACCCTAACTATTCTATGATTCTATACTGCCGAGAAAGGTTGGACCAGATGACTGCTGAGATCCCTTCCAACCTGGTATTTATGAACACTTTCACTTCTCAGCTTTCACAGCTCTGTGTTCCCTACAACCGCCCCGCAATGAAAAGAGACGAACAAAGCCTTCAAAAGACCGTTCCGCTGCAAAACATGGGTGCTGGGTCAGGCCCCTCTGGGTACGCCACGCCAGGCTTCTACCTGGGCGCTCGGCCAGGCCGCTCCGCCTCACCACAGCCTCAGGCGCTGCGGCTGCCCGAGGCCTGCAAAGCACCCCCCTTCCCTCACTGCCCGGCAGTAGCCACCACAGCGAGTACCGGCTACCCCGCCCCTCCGCCTCCACTGGTCGAGGGGCTAGGCAGGCAGGCAGGCAGGCAGACAGCGCCCGACGCAAGGCCGCTGGAGCCGCGCCGCGCCTTCCTCTGCCTGCGGTGCGGTATCGGCGGCGCTCACCTGGATGTTGAAGTCGGCGGGGTAGAGGCTCCGCGCCGTGATGAGCCAGGCCTTGGCCGCCCACAGGTCCCCCGGCACCAGCTCGCGGGCCCGCTTCACCAAGAACTCGCAATCCCCCTGCGCCGACATCTTGTACCCGGATCGGCCGCCGGGCGGCGCGCATGCGCCCCGCTAACCCGAGGCGGGGCGTCCAGCTCCTCCGCTCCTCCCCCCCTCCATCGGCGCGCCGCTGAGGGGGCGTGGTGACACCGCTGTTTTAGAGGCGGGGGGCGGATGTTACTAGGGACGTGGTTGCACCGTTCACTTCCCTAGTTTCTGCAGCTTTCTCCGTTCTGAAAGGAAGGTGTCCCTGCCCGTGGCACGGGGAATGGAACTAGATTATAGAATGTCTTGGGTGGGAAAGCACCTTAAGATCTAGGCCATGTCACCTACGCTCTGTCCAACCTGGCCTTAAACACTGCCAGGGATGGAGCGCTCACAACCTCCCCGGGCAACCCATTCCAGTGCCTCACCACCTTAACAGGAAAGAATTTCTTCCTTATATCCAATC
>NDXB01017100.1:0-23685 GCA_002631895.1 Agapornis roseicollis
GTAGCTGTGCCTGGGATTGCTCTGACCCAGGTGTAGGACCTTGCCCTTGGCATGGTTGAACTTGATGAGGTTGACATCAGCCCACCTCACAAGCGTGTCAAGGTCCCTGTGGATGGCATTCCTTCCCTCCAGCGGATCCACCCAACCACACAGCTTGGTGTCATCACAAACTTGCTGAGGGAGCGCTCAATCCCACTGTCCATGGCAGCCACAAAGATGTTGAACAGGACCGGTCCCAACCCCGATCCCTGAGGGACACCACTCGTCACTGGCCTCCAGCCTGACACTGAGCCATTGACCACAGTGGTGGTTGAAGTCCCGCATGAGAACAAGGGCCTGAGAGCTTGAGGCTGTTCCTGTCTGTCTGTAGAGTGCTTCATCCACAGAGTTCTCTTGACCAGGCGGTCTGTAACAGATCCCCACAGTTCTGTCTCCCATCGCTGTTCTCCCTTTAGCCCTGACCCACAAACTCTCTGTTAACTGCTCACCTGTCCCCAGACAGAGTTCCATACCCTCCAGCCTATCCCTAACATAAAGGGCAACTCCCCCTCCCTGCCTACCAGGCCTGTCTTTCCTAAATAGCCTGTAATCTTCTATTCCAACACTCCAGTCACAGGAGCCATCCCACCATGTTTCTGTGATGCCTATTGTATCATACCCCTGCAGATGTGCACACATCTCTAATTCCTCTTGTTTTTTCCCCATGCTATGGGAGTTTGTATAGAGACACCTGAGCCAAGCTCCAAATGAGGCTAGCTCATTAGCTGGAGCAGCTGGAAAGTTCCTTTGTCACTCTAAGCATTTTTTATAGGTGGTAGCAACCGAGTGGGCATGTTGGGATGGAACATTGCCTCCCTTCCCCAACACATCTAGTTTAAAGCATCCTTGACAAGTCTGGCAGGTAACTTAAAATGTGTTAAGCAACATGGAGATAAATAGAATTTCAGGTTGTGTGGCTGTTTATGCCCCAGTGAAGGCTGCTCTGAGGTGCTCTGCATAGCTCCAGAGGTGACTATCTGAATACAGTTTTTGCTTGGGGATTTTTAGTTTTCTATCTCTAGGTTCCTCATTAATTTTTAGTCCTGACTGGCAGTGATTAGTGTTGTTGAAAACAATATTTTTCTCTGCAGAGGTGTTTCAGCAGGGTGGAAGGTATTTTTTGTGCTGTTCTCTTGGTTGGTTGGTTGATTGTTCATTTTTTTTTCCCTCACTATCTATAAGCAAGGCCAGCTTTCTCAGTGGAAAAAAATATTTCTGTGACCAAAGGTAAGAGGCTTCAAGATGAGTGTTGTGTTGACAAGTCATTTTCAATGGTATTTATTAACCACAGAAAAATGTTTGAGACATGGACAGACTGAAAGTTATACCTAAAAAGCCCCTGAACTTCTAGGTAACATGATTTGATGATCTGATTCCAAACAATGTGCAAATGCCCATCCCAAACACCAACATTTCCCTTCTCCCCAGGCACCAAAAGCCTCATAGATTAGTTGTTTCTGGCTTTGACAGATGTATCAGGCTTCAGACAGGCTTGCAGAGCAGGATAGGAAGCCAATTATTTCAGGTTCAATTCTGAGAAGTTCTTCTTTCTGTCTCCATTTGGATATAGTTGTCTGTTTGTAGAGCTGCTGGTGCTTTTAACAAGCAGCAAAACCTCTCAGGTTAAGAATATGAATTTGCTATAACCTTCCACTCCTGAAGTCCCAGTGCTGGGAAAGTTGTGACTGTTGTGTTAAGTGAGCCCAGTAGCTTTTCTGCACCACAACTGGCCAACTCATCCCACTGCCAGCTGTCAGAGAGTCCATTTACCCTCCCAGCAGGAATAAACTGAGCAAAGCCTCTGTAAAAAAAAAAAACTCAAACCAACATAACAGTTTTCTTACTGCAGTGATTTATTATTTATAATTACTTTTATTTACAATTATTTATTAGCATTTGTTATACATATGCCACTCTTGTTACTGGTAATTGGTAAATGGCATAAATGATTTGAGCACAATTCAGAGGAGAAGTTTGAGCATGATCTAAGGGTACCTGACTGCAAAGGCTCTGTCCTGGGTTCAGCAGTAGCAGTCCTTTTTCTCAGTCATAGTAACTGGTGCAGTGCTGTGTTTTTGACTTTCAGCCTGGGAACAATGCTGATAGCACCAATGCTCTCAGTTGTTGCTAAGTAATGTTTACTCTGACCAAGGACTCTGTGAGTCTCATACTCTGCCAGGGAGGAGGGGAAGCCAGGAGGAAGCAGAGACAGGACACCTGACCCAAACTAATCAGAGGTGTTCCATACCACAACACATCATGCCTAGGATGTAGAACTGGGGGCAGTTACCCAGAAGGGCGAGATCACTGCTCGCGTCGGGAGGCTGGTGGTGAGCAGTTGTATTCTCTTTCCTTGTTATTTCCCTTATCATTATTATTATTGGTGGCAGCAGCAGTGATTTGTGTTATACATTAGTTATTGGACTGTTCTTATCTCAGTCCCTGGGAGTTACATTCTTTCTGTTCTCCTTGGGGAGAAAGTGGTGGGGGAGTGAGCGAGCAGCTGCATGGTTCTGGGTTGCTGGCTCTCCCTGTGCACCCCAGTAAGTTATTTCTTTTGGAGTTTGTAGATCAAATGACTGCTGGGAAAAGAGCCCCAGAGACAAATTTTGTTCTCAGATACGGAAATTCATTTTGAGCATCCCACAGTCTGTTCCTTACCTCCTTGTGATTGATAATATTCTCATGTTGGTTGCTACAAAATATTCCTCTAAATTTGCTTTTTTTTATTAATCAATGTCCTATCACAATTGTTGTTATAGAGATGATAAGGAATTTCTGTAAATTACTTTTATACTTATGGAATATATAGGATATGTCTAGAACAATTATT
Source organism: Agapornis roseicollis (assembly GCA_002631895.1). Lineage (NCBI taxonomy): Eukaryota > Metazoa > Chordata > Aves > Psittaciformes > Psittacidae > Agapornis > Agapornis roseicollis. The sequence goes on from NDXB01017100.1 coordinate 2,873, forward strand.
CATTTCCAGTGTTTTAAGGTGGTTCTTTCAAAACCCATCAGGTAAGAAGGATGCATGTAGCCTGAAGGTGGACACATTTAGTTTTTGTTTACAGTTCTCATATGGTGTGTATCTGAGGCTTTTTCTTTTTTTTATACTTTATTATTGACTTAAAGATGAAACTAAAATGACCTGTGCAGGGTCACAACACAGAAATGCATACAAAACCTGGAGAACCACTGCCCCGAAGAGTGATGGTAAATGGCATCACATCTACTTGGTGGCCAGTCACTAGTGGTGTTTTGCCAGTGTTAGGGCCAGTGCTGTTTAATATCTTTATCAATGATCAGTATGAGGGGGTTGAGGGTAGCCCCAGTAAATTTGTGGATGACACCAAGTTGGCTGGGAATGTTGATCTACTGAAGGATAGGAAGGCACTACAGCAGACTCTGAGCAGGCTGGATTGATGGGCCAATGGTATGAGGTTCAACAAGGCAAAGTGCTGGGTCCTGCACTTAGGTCACAACAGCCCTATGCAATGCTACAGGCTTGGGGAAGAGTGGCTGGAAAGATGCCTGGGGGAAAAGGACCTGGGGTGCTGAATGACAGTGCTGAACATCAGCAGCTTGTGCCTAGGCAGCCAAGAAGGCCAACAGCATCCTGGCCTGTATTAGAAATAGCGTAGCCAGCTGAGGCTGCACCTTGAATCCTGTGTTCATTTCTGGGCCACTCACTACAGGACAGACATTGAGGTGCTGGAGCGGATGCAGGAAAGGGCAACAGAGCTGGTGAAGGGTCTGGAGCAAAGTTTGATGAGGAACAGCTGAGGGACCTGGGGGAGTTTAGTCTGGAGAAGAGAAGGCTCAGGGAGTACCTTATTCTCTACAGCTACCTGAAAGGAGGTTGTAGGGAGGTGCGGTTGGTCTCTTCTCCCAAGTAACAAGTGAAAAGACAAGAGGAAATGGCCTCAGTTTGTGCCATGGGAGGTTCAGATTGAATATGAGGATCAACTTCTTCACTGAGAGGATGGTCAGGCACTGGAACAGGCTGCCCAGGGCAGTGGACGAATCACCATCCCTGGAAGTGTTCACAAACCGTGTAGATGAGGCCCTCAGTGAACCATTTTAGTGGTGGCCTTGGAAGTGCTGGGGTTATGGTCGAACTTGATCATCTTAAAGGTGTTTTCCAATCTACTTGAGTCTCTGATTCTACGAACTAGAGTACTGATGCTGTTACTGAAGCTTAGTCAGCTGTCACACTGCTGCTGCAGTTAGGAAAACTCATTTTAATGTTAAAAATTATTAATTTAATTTGCAAAACTGCTTTAAGTCTTGTCCTTTTTGTACTGAAGAATTGAGCCATGAGACCCTAATGCTGAGGTCACCAAAGGGCATGTATCATAGATTCAGCTATGTTGGAAAGGACCTTTCAGATCAAGTCTAACCATGTAGGTTGATCCATGCATGCATGTGTATTTGCTAGCTAGTGTTAGCTAAATAGGCTTAGGTGATGTGGATGTGTGGTAAGAAACACTTACTATAAGCCACTTTGGGCAGATTCTTTATGCCAGTTGAGTGATGTGGCTAGGCACTGTCAGTAGTTGACCCCACTGCTTCAGGATTGTCTTTAATAATGTATGAGCTCTTGTGTCATTAATTGCTCTGAAGTAGAGCTGTCGTTTCACTTTTTGCTGCTGATATTGAGCTCTCCTGGTATACAAGATGATGTCCCCATGGATGTTGTTTGTGTTCTTGTGTAGCTTCATGCAATGCCTTTGCTTAAGAAGAAACATTTGTTCACTTCATCTGTGATGGCTCAGAAGAATTCTTCAGGGAAGTCCCTTGGCAGGAATAACAGTTGCATATAAAGCCATCTGCAGCAGGAGGTTTGCATCGTTTTGAGGTTTTTTTGCTCATGCTTGGCCCTGTGAAAGCCTTTCTAAAGGAAAATTCTGTAAATTTTCTCCTTAGTAGAACATAGAATCATAGAATGGCTTGGGCTGGAAACAGCATAAGCTCATCCAGTTCCAACCTCGTGCCATAGGCAGGGGCATCTTCCAATAGACCAGGGTGCTCCAAGCCCCATCCAGCCTGGTCTTGAACACTGTAAGGGATGGGCAACCTGTGCTGGTGCCTCACTACCCTCTCAGCAAACTTCTTCCTTGTATCTAACCCAAATCTCCTGTTTCAGTTTAAACCCATAGCCCCTTGTCCTGTCATTACAGTCCCTCATGAAGAGTCCCTCTCCAGCACCCTTGTAAGCCCCCTTCGAGATATGGAAGGCTGCTTCTCATTTTTCCTTTACAAACACGATTTCTATTAGCATCAGTGATTATTAGACTGAGATTCTCCAATGCCTTCTAAGTCAATAGAAGCCTTTCTTTGACTTAGTAGGATTTTATTTCATAAGCATACAAAAGGGATAAGAAATCCCTAATTATAACTTACTAATGCATTTTAAGAATCTTCTTACAGCAGGCTTCTGTAGACACAGTTTAATAGAGCTGGTAAAGCTGCAAGAACTCATTTTCTTTTGGATTGAGTGCTGGGTTCACTAGAAGCAAGCTGATTTATTTCTTGTACTTTATGACAGCTCTGATTTTTTTATTCTGGTCAGTGGGTATTTAGCAGAGGCTTGTAAGAGGAACAGTGTAGCTTTGAGAGACACGAGGATATTGCTATGATTCCATGATCTTTTATATGACAACTAGGAAGGTACCAGTGATAAATGATAACTACTCTTGTGTGTAAAATGGGAGGGGTGCACTTGGCAGGTTGCCATACATCTAATTATTAATTACATACAGAATAATCTATTTCATGTCTAAATTTGTAATTGTCCTGGGTTCAGCAGTAGCAGTCATTTTTCTCAGTCTTAGTAACTGGTGCAGTGCTGTGTTTTTGTCTCTCAGCCTGAGAACAATGCTGATAACACCAATGGTTTTAGTTGTTGCTCAGTAATGTTTACTCTGACCAAGGACTTTGTGAGCTTCATGCACTGCCAGGGAGGAGGGGAAGCCAGGAGGAAGCAGAGACAGGATACCTGACCCAAATTGACCAAAGAGGTATTCCATACCACAGCATGTCATGCCCAGTACATAAACTGGGGGGAGTTACCTGAAAGGGAGATATCACTGCTTGGGTCGGGCTGGGTATCAGTTGACAGGTGGTGAACAGCTGTATTCTCTTTCCTTGTTATTTCCCTTATCACTATTATTATTGGTGGCAGCAGCAGTGATTTGTGTTATACCTTAGTTATTGGACTGTTCTTATCTCAACCTGTGGGAGTTGCATTCTTTCTGTTCTCCCCATCACCCCGGGAATGGGGTGGAGAGGAACAGGGGGAGCGAGCAAGCGGCTGCGTGGTTCTGGGTTGCCGGCTGAGCTTAAACCACAACTTTAATGGTATAATCTGATTTCATATCTATACACTTTTTTTCCCCTTATATATACGAATGTCTGTGTGTGTGTGTGCATAGAGAGACTAAGAGAAGAAGCAGGCTTCTACAGGCGAAGAAAGAAAATAATGTACATGATATTTAAGGCAAGATACTCCTGATTGCAGGTACATTTTAAATCACTATTATATAGGAAGAGGAGAAATGTCAATCATTTATGATACTATCTGTATGTTACAGTAAGTACCATAGTGTTCTGGATGGCTTTGGACAGAGTGGAAAAATCACTTTCTTCCCTCTACTTGCTGGAGAGAGGAACTAAAAAAAGGTGGTGGGAAGTGGAGTCTTGTGCTAAAAATATTAATCTGCATGGTGGTAGGTGCATGGAACTTAAGCTTCCATTTTTGGCTATGTGCATTAACATAATAACATCTGCTGTCAGATAACTGTTGTAGATGTGTTTATCTGCTGAAATTATCACAGTGCTTGGCAAACCCACAGAGAACTGTTTACATGTTTTTATAGAATTTCAATATGTTTTGCCTGAAGAAAAACAGGAAATCAGCAGCTGAGCCAGAAACACACTGCAAGTGTCTGTTCCCTTCACAGGATTTGTACTTCACACTGTGATCACATTAGCTGTGAGAGGCAGATGTGTACGATGTGGCAATGCATGCACTTTCTTAACAAAGCATTTGTTCTGGGGGTCCTTTGGGAATCCTGCAAACCTCATTCTGCTTGTCTGCTGTCAATTGACAGAGCATACCAGGATGCATTTTGCCCAGTTTCTGGGTTTCCAGCTGCAGAATGATAGGCTCTGTTGCTATGGGGACTGATGCTTGCCATAGTAACTGTCCATGTTAACTGGTATTAATGATTCCATATAATCAGGGCAGGAAATGGGCATGACAGCTGGACCTAAGGCCTGTAACTGATTCCTGCAGAACACAGCTACTGATATCGACCACAGCAAGTAGAGTGTGGCCTTGGCTCGCATGCTCCTGGCTTTTGTCAACACATTTGCAGGCTGCAGCAGCTGTGGCAGGCACTCTGCAGGTGCCCTCACTGAAAAATGTGGGGATATTGTGCTACATGACATGCTGTGTAGCTGCCACCAAGAAGAGAGAAGGTGTTGATTTGGGAAGGATGAGGTTTGCTGACAAGCTGACTGATTTTCTACAAAATGCAAAGTGCTGCCTGGAGGTGGATCCATCAAAAGCCTGATATTGAGGTTGAGATGGGGACACTCTGGGTTGAATGGGGCTAGAGAAAAGGGTATGAGGAAATTTTGCTGTGCGGAAGGGATTAGGCATTGAGGAAGAGGTAAGATGAGACTGACTGCCAGAAAGCATCAGCAGGTGTCAGTAGATGACCTTTTAGTCTAGGAGCTTGTTTGGAAGGCAGACAACAAATTCCCATTATGTACAGTGCTTGCAGATGGGTGATTTTTGCTTGTGAGCTCAGAAATATTGCCCAGAGAAGCTGTGGCTGCCCCATCCCTGGCAGTGCTCAAGGCCAGGTTGGACAGAGCTTGGAGCAACCTGGTCTAGTGGAAGGTGTCCCTGCCTGTGGCAGGGGATTGGAACTGAGTGAGCTTTAAGGTTCCTTCCAACCCAAACCAGTCTGGGATTCTATGGAATATTGAGAGACACAGAGGAACTTCAAAAGATTTGTTTGCTGCCAAGCATGAATAAGGAGAGGCCTAAACCAGGGAGACTTAACATAGTTGGTATGTCCCATATCTGGTGGTGGAAATGTTAAATTTTCCTTCTGTTTGGATCAAGAAGATTCATTTCTATGGAGATAACTGTTAGGGGATATCATCTTCATCAATAAATGCACTCTGTACATATATCACAATGAGTAATGGATTATTGGAGGAATCAAAAAATTTCCTTCTCTAGAATTTGACCCCACAGTTGACTACGCAATGTTAAAGCCCTCTGCAATTAAAATATAAATGAAAGTACTCTTGTCATACAGATCTGTAAGAATCCTCTCCTTGGAAGAGAGGAGAGGTGGCTGTGTAGGAAATTCAGTGCTGCTCCAGAGATGTAGATTCTGACTTTGTTTTTTTCAAAGGTCCTGTGTGATGCTGCTCACATTGGAAAACTTAGGTTTTCAAATACTGCCAGCAGTTACGTGTTCTCTCCTTTTACCTGACAGCTTGACTTGCAATATAGGGACTGTAGCAAGACCAAGCACCCATTCTAGGATATGAAGCCAATAGAAATGTTACTATTGACTTACAAATGCTATGTGTAATATTTATACCCTGAAAAACAATATTCAAAGTGTTTCTGGTAGGTGCGGCCAAGATTAGAGGATACATTTGGCCTTGTGATTTGAAGATAAGTGCTTTTCATTTTACAAAGCTGTTCTTGAAAATATCTGCATCAGTACTTATTATGAACATCACTCTATGTATATATAGATAACAGAACTACAGGAAGACCTGTGAGGAAATTAATAATTTCATTTTCAGTAATCAGGTTTCTAGTGCAGAATGAAAATCCTTCTGCCACCCATTTCTCCTTCTGCCAAGGAGAAAAAAAGCACTCCGAGCTGTGTTTTGTAAATGCTTGGTGTCTGGGCCTGCTCACAGAAGGAAGCAGAGGTCTCATGAATATATAGTATGTGATCCTTAATTACAGACTTGCAACAGCAAGCTCTTCTAGCGATGCCTTTTGCAATAAAAAGGTGCATTTGGGATTTGGATCGGCCATTCAGCAGGATTTTTGTCATGCAGTCAACTTTCTGGCAGGCTCCCAAGAAAGCAAAGAGAAACTCAAGAAGCCTCATTGAGGAGCCTCATCATGTTTGTTTTTCATGGTGAACCCAGTGTTCCGCTCTGGGCTTGTTTTCCTCTTTAAGGCTGTAGTGATGCACAGAACACACCAGAAAAATGATTCTAGGTGTGCCTCCTTAAAATGAACAGGATCTTGCATTTTTTCCCATCTGATGCTCTATTCTTCCTCAAATACCACCCACATCTTCCCCCACGTCTCACCTTTGTTACATTTCTACTGTGGTGCTAGGTGAAGTACCTATTATGCTGATATAGCATATTAAGATGATGTAGGAGGTGAGACCACATACAGAATATAGCCAAAGCTATTTGTGTTTCTGTCACACAGGTTCCTGCTTTTCCCAGCATAGGAGCTGCTTAAAACAGCATTATTAAATGAACTGGGGAGAAGAATCTGATGGTCAACATACCAGTGATCAGATATTTTTTTACTCTCCTCTATAAAACAACAGCTGAATTGACTACTCCTGCATACACATACAGTTTGATGCATGATTAATTCAGACACAGCCTCCCCATACTTGACTGCATAGCAGCAGCTAAGCTATGATAATACAAAGCAAAAGACAGCAGGAGTCTTCTCAAAGGTCACTGAAGTTTCTTCTCTCTGGGCACTGTTTTCTTTGTTACTCTGGGAGATGATTAATTTGGGGAAAACGCCATTCTCTGAGGCACTTGTGTTGATAGCTAAAAATGAATATATTTTGCATTTAAAAGTGGAAGTTTGGTCCTTCCTGTGCATTGAAAAACAACATTAAATTCCAAATGCATTTCTCCTGGTGGCAGGCAAGAAACTCTGTGTTATTCTCTCTTGCTTGGAAACTCTCGGATTTAATGCTCCTGTGAGTAGTACGTGCAGAGTTAGGTTGTATGATGTAACTTCCTTAATGGGACAGTAGTAAAGCACAATATCATAGCAAATTTGGAGGAATGAGAAAGGTACCATGGTGCAGAAAAGCAGGAGGCACTCTGTTCTTCCCCAGGTGGTACAGAGGATGGTGAAAGCAGAGGGGTTAATCTTAAATGTAATTAAAATCGTATATGTTGAGGTCATGTGTTTGTGAGCATGTGTTACACAGCGGTTAACACTGGGTTAATTTAAGAGATGGCTGTAATGAGCAGCGTGCTGAGTTGTGTGCAATAGTTCGTGTTTGTGGCAGTGCAAGGTGTTGAGTGTAAAGAAAGGTGATGTATTCCATGCGGCTGCTGCCAGGGAGAGCTGTATATGCCTGCAGGATGTCTTTAGAGCTACGTGTTTAGAATACTTTCGGTGTCATCATCAAGTCCTCTCCTTAGCTTTATGGCAGGCCCTCTGTAAGGAATTTTTCAGAGTGGTTTGGTGTATGGTTTTCCTCTTTCTGCTTGCTTCAAGGTGGGAGCCAGAGAGCGGAAAGCGTTTGCTGCGAGACCTGAGGCTGGCTGCCGTGGGGACAGTGGGGCAGGAGTGCCACCGTGTGGTGCTCACCGGAGCTGGCTGCATCAGTGGCCTCAGGCTCTACTTGGGGAAAAAAAAGTAATTTCTTGACAACAAAACCAGATTCCAGTGGCAGGAAAGAGAAAGACAAGCATTAAAACAAACCTTTCTTCCCCCTTCCCAGGCTCAGCTGCACTCCTGGATGGCGTGGCGTTACAGTCTTTCCCCTGCGGTTCCTCTCTGATGCTCCTTATTTAAAAACACACTTAATATTCTGTTATATCTGTTAAGGCTGTAAGAGCACTTCAAAATCCGAACTTCCTTGTCCGAAGACGTGGACCTCTTGTTCATATGTAAAGTGAAACAGCATTGCTGTACATAATGCTGTTCTCTGCTGGGTTGTGATGCCACTCTGCATTGCTTTTCTAGTATAATTTAGTAATGTACATACAGTACAATTATGTACATACAGGGATGATGCAAACTATCAGGTGTTTTTACACCCAGCTTGGAGTATAAACTTGTAGGGGGAGAAACAGGGGGCACCTGTGTTATGCTTCTGCAATTCTAATTATCATAAAAATTCTGCACACCCAGATAAACCATTTCTCCTCAGAATCCTACCCCCTTGAGGGTGTGCAAGGTCTAGTTTAGCTGTGGAAAGGCAGAGATGAAGCTTTCTTTTCCAGGATCCAGGACAAAAGGGCACTTGGAAATTATTGTTTAGCTCAGCAGAGACAAGTGTGGATCTGAGGATAGAATTCCACTCACCTAGTGAAGTTCATACATCCCTTGGACATGATTGAGATTGAGATGCATCCTTCTGCCCATGTGGTCCTTTTGTCTTGGTATGAATGCACTGCCTCAAAGTGGGGCTTCAATATTGTGAACTAGACAGAAGAATGTGCAATGGCTCTGGAATGGCTGAAATCAGAATTGCCCTTGCTTAAGTTTGCAGTAGTGCTTTTCTTTGAACCTAAACTTAATGAAAAAGTATTTAGAATCTTCAGGCCTTGTAGGATCTTAACATACTAGCATTAGAGAAACATAACAGTACTACAGCATAGGCCTTACTTTGAGTGCCTACTGTTGTTTTAAATATCATCCACTGTTAGTCGAACATAGATTTCAGTCTCAGCTGATGAGACTTATTATTATTGAGAAAATTCTTTTCTATGCATTCTTGTGTCCCTGAATGAAAGAGATGACCACTAAAAGAGTGCAGTGGACTGGTAAACCCTCTTTTCTGGCTGGCTGCAGTTATGGAGAGGTGAATCACAGAGATCTTACTATTCTGTTTGCAAATAATTTCCTTTGGTACAGAAAAGATGTCTCAGTATAGCTATACATCGTGCAATGGTGACTTCCAGGCCAGCACCAATAGGGCCAAAATAAGCATGTCAGCATGAGGCTGAAAGATGGGGCACAGTGTGCTGATGTGCCTTTCCTGCCTCTACACCTGACCATGCAGGTACATTGGGTGACTGAGTACTTGGGCAGCATGCTCTATTGCACAGTGTCAAGTGCCCACTGGGAGCCTGGTAGTCAGCCTTACCTGGGGGTTTGTTGATTCAGAGAGGTTTCTGAAGTCCCAAATGAATATATTAGTGCCTGACTAGTCTGATCTTCCTTTCGTGGAACTGTTCGACTTGACATAAATAACAGTGTTTTAATTGGGCCATTTATTCACTGAGGTGACAGGACACCTGGGATTTTGAATCTAGGTCTTTCACATCCCCAGTGATGTGCTAAACGTTAGCTAGTATTTGTCTTTGTTATCTCTCACTGGAAAGCCCAGCTTCTGGCTTTTCCATACAAGCCAGTTAATTCCTACTTGGAAACTCATCTTCTGTAATTGCTGGTTTCATCAGGACCTGTATGTCTTGAAAGGTATTCTCTGTCTGGCAGCTCTGTGGAGAAAGGAGGAGAGCCTCTGTTCATAAGTGCTTCAGAAGCCCTAAAGGGGCTTCAAAACACTGTTTGTAATCCAGAGCTGCACATTGTGGAGATAGAACCTTGTTTTGCTCTTCATAAGAACCTTAAGTACTATAAATTGAGCTGTGATGGAAAGCTGGGGAAGTATGTGTTTAAACCTGACCAGGGCACTTATAATTCCTTGTGTCCTCTTTTTTAATGTGAAGTCTTTATTTGTTGCCTTTATGCCTTTCCAATGTACAGCACAGCCTTAGCCCAGGTAAATAAATCATCCACCATCTGCCACACGTATACAAACTGTTATGGCCAGCTCAAATTGGAGCTCCTCTGGCAGTGAGGGTCAGTTTTGCTTAGAGTACTGCAGACATATCCCTAGTCTGTTCCAGCCCTTGCTCACTATCAACTTCACTACGATGAGACAGATGTCCAGTCTTCAAAGAAGATTCTGTGTATGCTTTTAGGAGCATTTCATTCTACATACTGCAAACTTCCAGGGCTCCAACCAAGTGTCTCCTATTTTTGACTGTCAGGGTAAGTGGAGGAAATCGATAAATTACCATACTCTTTATTCATTGTTTTAATGCTACTGTCTTGGTGAAATGTAAAATTACTAAAGATGTAATGATAGTCAGGGGGGATCATTTGCTGAACTCAGCTGAGTTACAGTAAGGCTTCCAATTGCATCAGGCACGTCAAATTACAGTCTACTTTTGCAAGGATACTTTTTTTGCTAATGATCTCAGCAACACATTCTCAAATCTCCATAATAGCAAGAGGTTGTCTGGGAAAGTGGTTCCTTTTTGCAGGGTCTTTATTCCCAAGGCTCCCAATAAGTCCTATGGTGTTATTGAGAAGTTATTCCTTTTAGAAAGATGCTGCTTTTAAAGGGAAGATGGTGATTAAACAGAACACTGTCTTTATTGTAGCTATGAATTGGGACCCATTCTTGTTAGCTGTTAAAGATAAGCTCTTCATCCTCATTTTCCACAGGAATTAATGGAAATTGAAGGCACTTTAGGAACAAATTCATGGTAATGTGTGCCATGCACCTCTTTCAATTCTGAGGAATGCTTTGCTTCACATAACTGAAGGTGTACGGTATGGACAAGCTCTTTTATCTGGTGAGTCAGTAATAGAAAAAACTGTGCATCAAATATACCATCCTGCATTTAGCTTGAGACACATAGCTGGATCTGCAAATGAGCTTCAGTTCTAGAATGTTTTTGTCTTCTGTACATGTAAAGAAAAAGCCCAGTCACTTTAATCCAGTGTGACCCTGGTTCTGGCCTCGCACATTCTCACAGATCAGTTATACCCAAATCATTTCAGTCTACTGCTGTATAAAAATAATTTACTGAGGGCCACGTTTGTGTTTTTCAAGTGCAGAGCTGTGGAGGTGATCTGAAAGCCCTTTGGTTAAGAGGCCAAGCTGCTTTTTGACAGCCAGAATTAGTCTCTTAAATGTTGGAATGTTGCAGAAACACTGGCCATGAAAACCAAGCAGGATTCTTAGTAAAAAAAAAGTAAATAGAATTTGAAAATTACATTTAATAGTCCTTGAAATGCAAAGTAAATGTAAATAGAAAATTATATTCCATAGTCCTTGAAATGCCTTTAGATACTGGAAATACGTAGCATAGGAATAGTCTCCTGTGCTTTTTGTGTCTCTGAGGAGTTTTTTATTATATGGTCCCATAAACAGGGGCCTGAATTAAAAAATAAAAATTATATGATTATATTACTTTTAGGAAGGACAAAGAAGGAGACTAGTGTTTTGAAAGTGAGATCTTCACTATGTTTTTAGGTCACAGAAGGGCAATAAGTGGTATCCCCTGCAATTTCTGCTTTGGGCAACCAAGGATTTAATGGTGTATGTGATAAACTGAGCATCTTACTCTGTCTTATACTGGTCTACGCTATCCTCAGTGGTCATAGGGCAGTGGAATGGAGGCAGGATGAGCACAGTAGGATCTTTCTCTCATGGAGTTAGTCCTTTACTATCTCTTTGTAATCAGTGTCAGTGCATAACAACTTGTTTTCATCAGCATATTACCATAGGAGGATTTACAAGATTGTTAATGAAACCCTATGCAGCCATCCTTGGCAAACTGTTTCACAGCTTTTCAGAAATTTACAGAGGAAAACATGACTAGGGATAAGGATTACTGTTGATGTTCTGAATAGACTAAATATTTACATGAACCCGGATGCTCTCTGCAGTGTTTGTATCTAAACCTGCAAAGGCATATCTTAGCCACCTCTAAACTCTGTGCTCCGGCTGCTGTCATGCTGAAGTAACTTGAAATGCTAACCTACAGATGCCTAAGCATTACTTGACCAGGAGAGGGGGATCGTTCGCTGTTCATTTTCCCAGACTCTTCTGGTGGGAAATGCAACAGTGAAAGTTTTGTGCTTAGCTTTACTTCATGTTTTCAAAAGAAAGAAAGGTATGCCACAGTAATCTGACCTAGATTGTTCTATATTTAGGACTTTAGTCCAAATATATATATCTCCTTTTTTTTTTTATTTTTTTTATCTTTTCCTAAGATTTCAATATTTTCAGTGTTTCAAGATTTATTTTAGATATTAGGAGACTGAGAGTGGTGAGGCCCTGGAATAGGTTGCCCAGAGAAGCTGTGGGTGCCCCATCCTTGGGGGTGTTCAAGGCCAGGTTGGACAGGGCTTGGAGCCACCTGGTCTAGTGAACAGTGTCCCTGCCTGTGCCAGGGGGTTGAAACCGGATTAACTTTAAGGTTCCTCCCAGCCTAAACCTTCTGTGATTCTAAGATTCTATGACATTGCAACTCCTGAAGTTATTTGGGTGTGGGGAGACACTCTGAAAGTAAAGGCATCTCAACCTTCCTTCTTTGGTGAGAAAATAGTGAAAAACATCTAGCTCGGAAGACAGGGTTAATACCTTACTGTGTTTCATACGGTTGTTAATATGGGGAGTGTCTAAAATAGTCTTTGAGAATCCAAAATTTTATCCTGTGTTTTTATAAACAAGTGGCAGATAGGTCTTCTCTTGCTATAAGCAGTGGGAAAATGTGCTTGAAAGACATCTTAAATGCTGTATCTCTTTGCCATAAATATTTGATGAAGCAACATGTTATCTAACTTCTATTTCTATTTCCTCAAACAAGCAAAAGGAAATAGCATTACTAGCTTTAGAGCAGGTACACTAGACTTCTGTAGGTTGTTACTTAAGGCAGGTTATTGCTAATGTACTTGAGATTGTGTAGTTAGAATCTTTCTTATGCTTGGTTATGTGTAGTCACTTTATTTTTGATACCCAGTATTTTGGAAGGTTCATTTTGTGGGTCAGATTGCTACATGTACAAATACATATAGTACATATACACATACAATAATGTTTGTTTAGGCAGCAATCACCGAAGTCTTTGTTTTGATAGCTATGTACATGTAATCTTTTAATTTAAGACAGGTAGGGCCCATTCTGATGTGAATCCATGTGACCTGTCCCAACACTAAAGTGGAGGTGCACTTTTACATGTATCAGCAAGAATATTTAAGCAGAGTTGATTATGTGCAGCATCAGGGTGCAACTGAAGGGGTTTAAAGTGGGTGAGGTCTGGGTCATGCTGGCTTACAGGCTTCCAAGGCAGTGGCAACCAAATCAGTTTTCCTGGTTCATGCTCTTGTTGCCCAGGCATAATTATTTTTTGTATCATTATAATTTGTAGAGTTATTTTGATTTATGTCTCCCTATAGCATGAAACTTAGCTTTGAGATAACAGAATTCTGTTTCCAGATAAAGAAATGTTCCTGTTAAATTGGTTATACTACATAATACAGTATAGTCCAGCCATATGATTGACATAGGATTATTTCTGAAAGTAGTGAGCTATTGTATCAGATAAATCAGTGGGGTTCGAATAAAGAGGTCTCCTTTTGCGTCTTCAGGCAGTTCATTGTAAAGACTGGTTTCTGGGCAAATAAGTAATAGGGCTTTTATCACAAGCAGTGGAACTGATCCATCAGGGACACAAAAGAAATATATTCAAGTATCTCTCGGCATATAACTTGCTTTCTCTGACTTTTTCTCAGATTGCTGCCCTTGAGCTTGAAATATGCTCTGTCTCTTAAAGCTAATGTGATTTGGCAGTAGCTGGCTGTAATGCTCAGAAGAAAGGTGGGAAAAAGCCTTCTGAGAACAGGCCAGATCATTAATGGGAAGGCATTCAAGGGAAAAGAAAACCACTTATTTTTATCATAAAAATCAAACACTTTAAAGTCTTAGCTGCTCCCTTCAGTTTTCTTGTCTTCCAGCAAGAGAAACTGTATGTGGTTACACAGAGGAGGCAGGATTAGGGAAGGTGCATTCCCACAGGGTGCTGGACCACTTGTCCATGGCACTAGATGGCAGCTGGGCAGGGTGAATGCAGATCCTAGGCAGCTGCCTTTAGCTGTGGGTGGCTGCCCTTGTGTATCAGCAGAGCAGAGGACGGGTTGGAAAACCGCACCTGAGCCAGAAGGAGCCCTTTGCAGCAGCTCCAGCAGAGGTAAGCACAGTGACCAGGGAGTGCAAGGAGGGATCTTGAGGAACGTATAGTGTGTTTTGTGAGTCAGACCTGGCAGACCTGCAGACATCTTCAGGATGATCCCTCAGCTCCTTCTTGTCATTAATAGCAGCTTCTGTTCCCACAAGATCAAAGCCAAAAGAAGGTAGGGCAGGAAGGCCAGGACAGGAAGGAAGATGAGAAGCCATGTTGCAGTGTTGAATTGACTGTGGTCCTGATCCAAAGTCCATTTAGATCAATAAAATGTCTGCTGTTGCCCCTAGTGAGCTACTGGGTGAAGCCCTGTTTGCCTTAGTTAAAATAGAATGTGATGTCAATATTTTTCAATCAGTATGAAAACTAAGTGGAGCAATATTTAGGCTTAGCTGTCACCAAAAGACCTGCAAAATGGACACTCTTGCCAGAAGTGTCCTGTTTCTCCAGTTTCTGCAGGAATCTGATAAAAAAAATGCTCTTGAATTTCCAGCTTATATGTAGCTGGAGTGTCTCTGCATCATTGTTGGGCTATTTATTTAACCTGGGGCATCACTCTCTGAGGGTCTTTTCTAAACCCTGTTCCAGGTGTTCTGAAAGTTGGTGGTGTGCACAAAGCATTGCTTTGTCATGGCACAGCTTGGACACTAGCAAAAGACGACAGTAAGGTCTTCTGTGATTTGAGAATGGCAGTTATTTTATCTTGTCTTCTTTGCTGGCTTGTAAGCACTTGCTTGTGACAATGAATATTCTGAATGTGTAGTTCTACTGCAGAACTCTGCCTTAATATCTCATGGATGCTGGAAATTCAGAAGGGTTTGAAGAGAGACTGAACTAGTTAATGGAAAACAGCCTGTGAGAATGGCTACATAAACTGAAATGTCTAGCACAGATGTCCATCAGTATGATGAGGATGGTGAGGCCCTGGCACAGGTTGCCTTGAGAAGCTGCAGCTGCCCCATCCCTGGCAGTGCTTAAGGCTGGGTTAGACAGGACTTGGAGCAACCTGGTCTAGTGGAAGGTGTCTCTGCTTGTGGTAGGGGGCTGGAACTAGATGAGCTTTAAGGTCCTTTCCAGTTCCAACCATTCTATGATGATTCTATGATAATACCATTTTTGTTTTCCCTCTTATGCCCTTTGCTAGGTACCAGATTTTTGGCCACTATTGGAGACAGAATCACTGGTCTCTTCCCACAGTGATTGCTCTTATGTTCTTAGGAGCAGACATGTAACCATACTATACACATTTCTTCATCTGTAACATAGGAAAAATAACTTTTTAAGAGTAGATGCATGTTTTCGCTAACTCTTTCAAGATGAGGGTAGCTAAGCAATATCTTTCTTCCCTGGTGTAATGATTAATTACATTTAAAGTTTTTCAGCATTGAACTGAACACCTGCAAGACAGGAAGTCGCTGTGTGTGTAGGGATATGGCATTGCCAATATTACTGTGCTATCTGTAGTATGTTTTTAGCACTACCTACTACCTGTGTCAGCACTGTGAGTTTTGCTCAGGTGGTATAGCAGAAAAGGGGGAGAGACATTAAGACTGGTCTGATTTCTATTAACATACCTGCTATTATTTTCCCTTTTTCATTTCTTGTTCTATATCACTGCTTTTCAATTAATAAAATAGATGTAATCAGGGTACAGAAAAAAGCCTGAAGATAGTTTTATGTATCATCTTTTCAGAGACACTTATTTCCAGCTCTGAGCTTTCTGGAGCATGTTGTCTTCACATATTCAGTAACGTGAGACTGAGAGAGTGTAGAGCTTTTTTTTTTTTTAAAGTTCAATATTTTTTCTTTCAGGAAAATATAAAATGAAACCTAGGCAGTATGGAGCTGTGACTGGTAACTCACTTCCAGGCGTATGGTACCTTTAGAACTAGGACAATACAATACACAAGCACTGTGTGTGACTAATAATTAAGAGTGTGGATTAAATGAGAAGGGAAACAATTTATAAATTCAGCATATACTTCTACACTTAGCTTTGTGCTTTTAGTCTCCACAAGAATTAGTTTGCCCCCCCCACCTTTTGTTATTTCAAGGAATGTGTAATCCTGTAGATAGTGAAATGGCTGTGCCCAATCCATCCAAATTGCTTTAAATGGCTGAACTAAGTACGTTGTTATGCTCCTCTGACACTCCAAATATTTATGTTCTTATCATAGAAGCAACTGGGTTGGAAAAGGCCTTTAAGATCATCAAGTCCAATAGGACTGCCAAGTCCACCACTAATATCAAAAATACTCCACCATCTCCACCCTCATCCCTCAAGAGGAAGCATTCGGAGAAGAGTTTCCTGAACACAGGGACACTTGGCTGAAATAACAAGAGAGGAGACATTGATATCTGTGCTTGTTGGTAGGGTCAGCACTTTCTGGTTTCTAGGCCACTGATAGCTGTGCATGTGCATTTCCAAGCCTGTCCTAATGTACTGCCTCGTAAGGGCAGAGATGGTGGTTGTTACGTGGTTGCAAAGCAACATGTAGATGTACTTGTTAATATTACTGACAAGTTGGGCAGCGTATCACTGTGGAGGGCGCCTAATTCCCCTAACAGAGTCTCCTTTATCAGGAAGGGTTTTCCACAGTGCCTGACAAAAACTTGAATTGCCCAGCTTTCATCTCTACTGAACTATTGCCTGGGACAGCCTTTTCCCATTTCTAGCTGTTTGAAATCACTATTGATTTCGAGCCTATTTCCTGAAGGTGCTAGGAACTTAGAGTTGGGAAGAGTGGCCTCCATTCTGGCTTGGATGCATGAAAGACTTTTCCCACTCCATCACAGCCTCTCTTTTTTCATAACTCTGGGAAATAAGGATAGATTTGAGTCACACTGGTTTTGGGCATTATTTCAATGCCTGGTTTTGGTTTTGCACTGCCCACATGATTTATGGGAGGGGATCTCATGTTTATGAGATAGATCCCTGTGGAGTGGATATGCTTCAAGGAAGATGATCAATTGTTTACATCCTTTTCTCTTGTACTCAATGACTGTTAATTTTTATCCAGTGGTTTTCTATAGACAGAAAATGCTGATTTGCTCAGTAGATCAAGTCTCTCTACCTGAAAGCTGGCAGTTAAAACCAAGACGTGATCATAGCTATGGCTACTAAAGCACTGCTTGTTGTCTGACCTGGTGGGTCAGGTTAAAAAATGAAAACCTGGAGGCTGTGAAATGAGATCAGGTCAGGAAGTTGATGATTTATGCCAGTGTGTAAACTAGGCTGATAGGACGTGTAACCCTGATTAAGAGCCCATATGTTGGTGGGTCTCAACATTAGTAACAGGTCACACAGGACGTGGCACAGGTTGAAGTCTTGGAAGCTTTATTATCTGAAACGGGAATTTGTTGAACTTCATGTGTTATATGTTTCTGCATTCAGAGCTGATGATAACAAATGCTTTTCAGAGAAAAACCACCCTTTTTCTGGTCCTGTGTTCTTTTTATGTTACTGGGCATCTGCCAACTCTCCTACTCCCCTCCTACATGCCGTTTGTGGCAGCAGTGCTGGATGTTCTGGTTTTCTCCTCTAGCAGCATCATAGTGCCTTTTCTGTGTTTGGGGGGAAGTTGCTCAGTCTCCATTTTTACCCAACAGATCTTGAAAAGGTAATCTTCAGCCCACTGTTTCCAAAAGGAATTATTTTCATTAAGATCGGTATACACAGGACAATGACATGCCATTTTCTACTTTCAGTAGGAAAATTGTTTTGGCTTAAAACAGAACACTGCTTTCCTGCAGGGACATTAGCTGAATCAAGTATTAATCGACATATACTTGATGTTCTTCTCCCCCGACTGGATATGTTCTGTCCAAAATAACCTATTGAAAGTTACTTCTTTGTTTTGCTGCATGATGATAAAATATTTTTCTGTGTCTTTGAGATTAAGGGGAAAATGTTTATGGGACATAATGATGAACTCATAGAACTGACCCGAACGTCTTTGACAGTGACCTTCTGAAGAATATTCACTCTTTCATTTGGTCTTACCAGTTGCTCAGTTCTGATTTTTTCTCTCTTGTGTAGCATGGGTTGTGAAGTACATCAAGTCCTTTATTGACTTTTAAGTGAGTTTTCTGAAAGAATAATTGTGACTGAGCTGATGAGCCTGCATGTATCAAACATCAGAAGATAACAAATTGTTTACTCATCCTGACTCCTATAAACTGTCCTGTGTTATCAAACCCTATTGTGTGCACCCCATATCAGGATTTAAGCATTTAGAGGCTTAAGGAAACCTTGAACCCTGATATAAGAAAAGCCTGAGACCAGGATCTGCAAACGTGGTAGCCTGTAATTTGGTCTTATTTTCAAATTTCCTGCTTAAGATCCCACAAAAAAGTTAGGAAGCTTTCCCTCTGTATCAGGAAGGTAAAGTTCTAGATCACCAGCTGATCATTTCAGGTTTACAAAGGGATGCTACCTATGAAGTTAGTACAAGGTTAAGGCAGCAAGGCAAGCTACAGCCCCATTTTTACTTTTATGTTATCCCTGTGACTGCCTCCACCTGCCTCACTTTGCAGGTGGCTGTTGCTGCAGCTCCTTCTTGTGTGTTAACCTTGTGTGTACCCTAATTTCTCACAGATGAGCACAACTGCAAGAAAACCAGCCTGTGGATGTACGTAGGAGCTGGAAAAAGGGTTGGCTGGCATTCAGTACCCTGCTTCTCGAATGCCGCCTTCTAGGAGAGGAATATATATTTGAATGAATGCACAGATTGCTGGCTCAGAAGCAAAACAGATGCCTGTTTTATAGATCCCTTTACAGTGCTCTGTAGTTTCCATATACAAGTATTTTGTGAAAATTTGGGTTTTGAAATCTGTGAAATTCTCAAAGTGAAGAGTTAGTAAAATCAGAAGCCATCAATGGTGACTATTTCCATGGTAATGATAAATGGTCTGTATTAACTGAAAACAACCAGTTTTGTGGGTATAAAAATCATGTGGGGTGGGGGTTAGGCTTGGTCTATGAGCTGTTGTCAAATGAGGAGCTCATGGGACATCTGTTACTGATTTGGTGGTGCCATTTCACAGCAAAATTCATAATGCTAATGTTTAGTGGCCGTTCAGTCACATTCAGGCTGAAGTCAAGGAATACACTGCAGAGGGAAACCTGGCTAAGAGAGTTGTTTCTTTGATTTGGTGATCTTTAGTGATGCTGTCAGTGAGCTCCCATATCCCTAGCTACTCTGGGGTGGCTGAGCGGAGGATGCAGACTGCATTGAAGCTCTGCAGTCCTCCTCTCCCTCAGGACCTGCCTCGAAAAGGCCCAATCAATGATGCTGGAGAGAGCTGAAATGTGATCAGAGGTCTGCTGGGAACTAGTTCAAAGGCTTCTTTTATCTACACCTGGTGAATAAATGCTTGATACTTGATAACAGTTACCCAGAGAGGTGGGAGTAGAGCTTTTAGCAATGAGGGAGTGTCAGACCCGTCTGTCTCTGATATTAATGGCATAAATTAATGTCCCAAACCCAAACAATATTTCATGGCAAAAAAGGTGAGACTAATTAGCCACACACTGTTGCTCTATATTTGGTCACTGTTAGTCCACAGCTATAATAATTCGCCATTATCAATACAGGTTGTCTTAGGAAGTATCTGAAGGCATCTTTTGGCATTGAATAGTAATGAACAGCGTGTTGGGTGGCATTATTTTTACTTGTGTGGAGTTGAGCTGAGCAGGAGAGGCTGAACCCAGCTCAGCCTGCCTGCTTCCCAAGCAGCATCCCCCTCCTCGCTGCCTTTGGTTCGCCGCTTCATGCAGGTCTCCTGATGCAGCCTCACGTGGCTGCGTAGCGGTACAATCAGCACTTGAATATTGCCAGGCTGTTTCCAGGCGGCTCTCCATGCTGCTTGCCTGCAGGTGAGCTGGCGGAGGCTCCTCGCTCTGCACTCAGAAGCTTTTCATCCCCGTTTTCTATCGAAAGGGAAGATCCTGAAGAGGAAAGGAGCAGGGAAGCGTATGCAGGGCTCCAGCACAGACGGTCGCAGCAGCAGCAAGTCAGTAAGTCAGACTGCACCATTTTCTTCTCACCCTGCATAAAGGCAATGTGAGAAACTGAAGGCAGCTGCCCCCTCCCCCGCCTGGCGGTGATGCTGTAGTAGAGCCTTCCTCCCAGTCAGAAGACGCAGCCTGCCTGAAGGAATCCCAGAAGACCTTCCCAGTTTGTTGATGTGTGTTCAAAGGCTGAGTTTTCTTCTTTTGATTTCTTTTCTTTTCCTCCCCATCTAAGCCTGAAGATTGCCTTCCCTCGCTGTGGCGCTACGCTGCGGTGGTTTCAGCCTGCGAGCGTGAGGCTGCGAGCGCTTTCGCACACTGCGTGTGTGGACCTGGCTCTCAGTGCTCCCGGGTTATGGGTGCTGCAAAGCCTGGAGCAGAGCTGTGACCTTTTCTGGGGTGCCGGAGGAGGAAGAGTGGATTAACGCTGTGAAGTTCTGGCTTACAGCCAGTGCTCTTGCGGAAAAAATAAACCACCTGGATAGCCTGGTGTGGTGGAAACAGTTTCCTGGGAGCTGGTGTTTTCCTCTCCAAAATGGCTCACGCAGCCGCTTCCATTAAAAAAGTTCGAGAGTCTGAACTCGAAGAGAGGGAGAGAAACCTTGAGAAGGAAAGGAAGAGGCAGCGGAAAATCTCTAGGGCAGATCGGAAACGCAAGGTATGAGGGGAGAAACAGCCCCCTTTCTCTTTCCTCCCTCTCCTCCTCCCCCCCCCCCCCCCCCCCCCCCCCCCCCCCGCCGTTGCTCCCCCGC